>PISX010010442.1:0-70548 GCA_004024625.1 Mellivora capensis | reverse complement strand
TTCAGTGCTCTGAATATATCATGCCAGTTCTTTCTGGCCTGCCAGGTCTCTGTAGACAAGTCTGCTGCCAATCTAATATTTTTACCATTGTATGTTATAGACTTCTTTTCCCGGGCTGGTTTCAGGATTTTCTCTTTGTCGCTAAGACTTGTAAATTTTACTATTAGGTGACGAGGTGTGGACCTATTCTTGTTGATTCTTCTACTTGGTCTTTTTGACGACTTAAAAAGTTCTGTCATCTCCATCATACTTTGGGGTATTCTGTCAAGTTCTATGTTAAAAAGTAATCCATGGAGAATATTATACTTGGCAAAATAAGTCAATCAGAGAAAGACAATTATCATATGATCTCTCTGATATGAGGAATTTGAGGGGGGTGGTCGTGGGGGGTAGGGAGGGAAAAAATGAAACAAGATGGGACCAGGGAGGGAGACAAACCATAAGAGACCCAATCTCAGAAAACAAACTGAGGGTTCTTGGGGGGTGGGTGAGGGGAGGGATAGGATGGCTGGGTTATAGGCACTGGGGAGCATATGTGCTATGGTGAGTCTGTGAATTGTGTAAGACTGATGATTCACAGACCAGTATCCCTGAAGCAAATAATACATTATATGTTAATTAAAAAAAAAAAAAGAAATATTGTCATCTGCCAATATCATGGATGGATCTGGAGGGCCCTATGCTAGGTGAAATAAGCCAGACAGAGAAAGACAAATATAGTATGATCTCACTTACATATGGCATCTTCGAAAAAACAAACTCATATACAGAAAACAGATTTGTGGTTGCGATAGACAGTAGGTGCAGTGGGTGAAATGGGTGAAAGGACTCCAAAGATACAAACTTCTGATTGTAAAATAAATAAACCCTGGGGATATAATGTATAGTATGGTGACTGTAGTTAATAGTACTGTATTGTATATTTGAAAGTTGCTAAGGGAGTAGATCTTAAAAGTTCTCATCATGAGGGACACCTGAGTGGTACAGTCAGTTAAACGTCCAAATCTTGGTTTCGGCTCAGGTCATGATCTCAGGATCATGAGGTCAAACTCCATGTCGGGCTCTACACTCAGCAAAGAGTCTGCTTGAGAGTCCCTCTCCCTCTTCTTGTATCCCTCCCACTCACGCTTTCTCTCTAAAATAAATAAATACATCTTAAAAAAAATTCTCATCACAAGGAAAAAAAATTGTTTTTGTAACTATGGAAGGTGACAGATGTTAAATGAATTCTGATGGGGATCACTTCTGAATGTATAAAAATATCAAATCATTATGCTGTATACCTGAAACTAATATATATCAATTATATCTCAACAGAAATAAGTAAAATAAAGTAGAACAACATTCTTTTTGAAAAATAATCCTGAGTAACTAGGAAAGCCAGTAAATCACATGCAGATTAGATATCATAATAACAGTGGGGGTCCTGGCTGGTTCAGTCCATGGGGAGTGTGGCTCTTGATCTCAGGGACTTGAGTACAAGCCCTACTTTGGGTGTAGAGATTATTTAAAATAAAAAGAAAGATATCATAATAGTACTGGTGGATTCTCCCTCACTCATTGGATAAGTTTACTTTCCATAACTATTTTTTTCTGAATATAAAGGCAATAAATAAACATTTGTGAAATTTTTGAAAAAAGAAGAAAAAATCACCTCTGATCTTGTCAACCAAGATAATAATTGTTCAGATTTTCAAATAGCCCTTTCCTTTTATTTTCTCTGTATGAATACACACATGCATGTATGTATGTGCCATATGTTCACAAAGCACCCAGACACATAGTTTTTACATACTTTGTATATGCTTCTGTATTGTTTCACTCATTATAATTGCATAAGCAGTTTCCTATTGATAAAACTGTCTTTCAAGAATCATTTAGGGGCACCTGGGTGGCTCAGTGGGTTAAGTCTCTGCCTTCAGCTCAGGTCATGATCTCGAGGTCCTGGGATCGAGTCCCGCATCGGGCTCTCTGCTAGGTGGGGAGCCTGCTTCCTCCTCTCTCTCTCTCTCTCTCTCTGCCTGCCTCTCTGCCTACTTGTGATCTCTCTCTGTCAAATAAATAAAATATTAAAAAAAAGAATCATTTAATGATTACATAATGTCTTTTGCAGGTATAACTTAACTGACCATTCTCTGTTGGATATTTTGTTTTCTACCTAAAGGGTAAATCGTTTCCATGTGTAAACCAAAGTGAAGAGAAAAGGAAACAGAAACTGGAGTGGCAGGAATTTCTTCACTGTAGCAGGACCATAAAATGTTTTTAAAGTAACCTTGGGGGGTTTCTGTTTTCTCCCTGACTGCTGCTGGTGACATAACTGGAAACAGTATTGAAGGTCATATGAGCTCTGCCAGGAAGCAGGTAAAAGGAATGAGCACATCAAACTCTTTTACCATTTTAGACACATTTTTGTATACATTCACTCTAGTCTGTTCTCAATATCAACACTGACCCCAAAGCACAGCAAACCAAGGCAGATGAGTCCACACAGACCATGAGTGAAGACATGCAGACTTCATGCTACATGTTTCTAACCATTTCTTAAAAAACAGAATAAAGGATATTGTTTGCATTCAATAGTTTGTAGAACATTTTACTATTAATTTTCTCACTTAGTTTCCAAAATAACTATTCATTGGACAGTGCAGATAATTATATTATTTAACATTGGAAAATGTGGGCTTAGACAGGCTATAGAATTTAAAGTTCACGCAGTCAAAAATTAATAGGGCTGTGGTGTGAAGACAGGTTTCTTGACTCCTTCCTTGTGTCATATCTTTATACCATTTCCAAATGGAAATGTTTGATTTACTGGAGGTTCTAAAGAGTAAGAACTATTTCCCAGAAACCTCTTCTTGAATTTCATTCATGTACATGAGTCTTATACCTGCTTCTGAAAGGATAACTGTGTTGGGGAGTGGGTGGCTATGGCCAGTATTTCTGAACTTGTTCCCAGCAAAGAGGAAGAGCCCTCTGGGACCAGTCAGGCTTCCCACCAGACCGTGAGGCAGTGAGTGAAGGAAGATGCTGGAGAGGTGGCCAGCACTGTCCACCATGCTTCCCATACTTCTCATCCAGATGCCTTTGTAGGCTCAACGAGTTTGGGGTAGTTGGGCTAGTCAATATCAAAGCCAAGACTTTAAACATTGTAAATCTGCCAATACTAAACATAATACACAGAGAAACATATTTTATTTTTACACTGCTTCATAACATTACCTAAGTGCCTACTGTGCACCAGTCTCTATAGTAGACACAGAGAAAAGCCACCAGGACAATACAAAGTTTCTGTCTTCCTTCTGATGAGCAATAAAGAATAAAGACATTAATGAAGACCTAGCATAAGGAGCAGTACTGATAGGCTTGAGGAATAAAAACCAAACAGAGTAAAGGCATCATAAACGAAGGTTACTGAGTAGCAGTGGTTAACCTAGACAGAACAGTCAATTATGTGTCCTTTTCAAAGGTATTAGAAATACAAGTAATGCCTTAAAACTATGATATATGGATATTGCTGCTTAGTGTGAGGCTAATATTTTTTTTTATTTTAAACAGTGAGTGTATCTAAATTAAAAAATACTGATAAATAATAGTAAAGGGATGCACAAATATAAAATAATTAGGAAAATAGTACCCAAACAGCAGGTGTCTAGATGGGGTGGGGGAGATTTATGACATCTTTCTGCATGTATCTGTATTAGTGACCATTATGACCTAGCCAGATTCAAGGCAATATGGACTGTGTCATCAGCAGCTCAATACCTTAAACCAAACTATTTTACTTTCCCCACCTGGGACTCAGTAACAATAGCCCTTAATATAAAAACTTGAATGTCATTCACTCTTTTCTTTTTCCTCCTTTCCCACATTCTACAATATACTCAATGAATACTGCATATGCAGATGATGGAAAGACAGAAAGCAAGAATGATTATTTTTGCATACACATATTCAAAGAGAATTCAGAGAGACCATTGGTCTGGGTGGTTGGTCATTCAAAATCTCACTTAGTGTTTAATTCACATATATTTTCAGTCTTACATTTGTGACAGGTTCCAATGCACTGCAATGCTTAAGATATGAATTAGAGAAAGAGAATGGGACACCTCGACTTCCTTTCATACAGTTTAACAGTGGTGGTGGCATGGCAGTTACGCATCTTGGTTGCTATAGATATCATCAGTGTTAGGAAGATAGAAAACAGATAAAGCAACTAAAAGACTCTGTGCCATGTCCAATTGCGATAATAAAACAGTGACAGTTTCACAACTAAGTTATCCAAACACCTACACATGTGGATTATAGACATAATTGATGCTATGCACTGTTATTCCTTTGTTCTCTTTTATTGAAGGTTGCCCAATATTTACACTATAAACCCTTGTTTCTGTGACCATTTTCATTTTGTTTTTTCATAGGAATTATATAGAAATTGTAAGCAGAAAAGATAGAGTGAGGTTGTTTGTGGTATTCTGTGCTTTGATAGAAAAAATACTGCTGAAGAAAGAAATCAATTCTGGGGCAAAAATAAATGGAATTTTGAAAGGTCAACCTTTTTTTTTTTTTTTTTTGCCTACTATACTCCAGTGGTCATGAAGGTCTTCATATTTTAGGGCCACTCAATGTGGGAGGCTCTCCCAACCCCCTCTTTCTCTCTTACCCTTCACATAGCCTCTAGTTTACCATAGATGGGCAGATGGACCTATAAGCCATGACGAGGAGCTTGGATTTCAATCAAGGTGCAGCAGGGAGTAACAAGGAGCGAAAAGCAGGAGGGAGTGATGTGACCGAGTCAGATGTGAAAAATTCCCCAACTGCTCTGTGGGTCATGGTCAGTGGGCTGCGTGTAGGCCACACAGAAACCTATAGAAGTCCATCATGGAGTCACGAGGAAAATCACAGACTGGGATGGTAGGATGACCTTAGGAACAAATTGTCAGATTTGAGAACTACTTGGAATTCGCACTAGAGACTTCTTGACAAATTAGATATGGGATGATACAAACATGGAAAATTTCTAAATGCTCTTTTGAGCAAATGGTTGAATACTAATGACCAAGGGCAGTGGAAGTAGGGAAGGGGGTACCCACAATACAATTTAAGGACAGCTTCTGTTTGAAATGCTTATTAGTCCCTAAAGGGAGCTGTCACGTGTGGCTCAGCAGAGAGGATAGAGCAGAGATTGGGATTTCAGAGCACCTTTGCCAGTCTCTTGTTATTTTCTCTCCCCTACACTTTAAAAACCTTTACTGCTTTAAGGTCGTTGTGACCTAAGCCTAACATTACCCTTGTTCATGGCATCTCCTAAAACTCCTGGCCAAGGAGTCATTCTGATTCTAGCTCTCACTTCCTGCCTGTGTCAGTAGTCAAGAGATTTCTCTCCTCTATGGTTCCATTGTCTCATCAAAAAAACTCACCCCATTTCTAAAGCTGTATTAAATGTATTTAATGCAATATCTAGAAATATAAAAACACTACACAGTATCAGCACTGAGCAAATGGATGAAAGACAAGCTCATAGAAATAAAGACAAGCTCATATATATGACTGTGTGTGGGCTCATTGTTATTTAAACACAAGCATGTGTGCATGTTCCATCGCATTTACCTTTTATAGGATCCCTATAAGATAGGTTATTGGTTACTATCCCATGTTTATAATTCAGGAAACTAGTGGAGAGATATTTAATAACTTCCCCAAATCAGATATGTAGACAGTTGCTAAGATAGAATTAAATGGCTTTCTCCCTCAATACCATATTCTATCTATGTTACCTCTATTGGGCTTCTCAAGTGGTCAACATGCTCCCTGAGGTCAGGACCCACAGAGGTAGATAGGGTGGCACCATAACCCTTCAGGAAAGAGCTCACCATTCTGTTGCAGGAAGGTCAGTCAGCAGTTGCCTCTAGCAGATAATGTCTTCAAAATGCAACATTCTGTCAAAGAAACTCTCTAACTGAGCCCCACTCCTGCTCTAAGCTAAGAGAGTGTACCAAAAACATTATAACCAGGGGACAGGAGAGGGTGGCAATGATTAGTGCTACTTTTTTAAGATCTCAAGGATGCAGTGTGGTGCTTACTATCATATCTTAATTCAATTAACCAGGATGAATCCTACAGAAACCAGATGGATCCTGGAGCATCTTTGCAAGAGCAGACTGATGTGGTCTCAGATACATGGTATATGGCTATCAACTTAGCAAGTGCATTCTTCTCTATCCCCATCAGAAAAGAGGATCAGAAACACTATTTACATGGAACAAACAATAATACTCATTTGCTGTTCCAGATCATATGCTTAGTAACATGAAAGGCAACCAGCTCTGAGTGGGGTCTAGAATAGGACACAGTTCTGCAACAGGTCCAGACTGGTACCAGCCAACCTTGCTGTTTCAGCCATATGAGCTTAGCGCCATGATCTTAGAGGAGTCAGTCGTGGGGGAAAAAAAAGGATGCACTATACAGCATATGTCAAGCCCCAAGGGAAGAAACACAAGGACTAGCTCCTGGGTTTCTGGAGCAAGAACATACTGTCTTCAGCAGAGTACCTTGTGCATGTGAAAAAAACAGTTCCTGATGTGTTATCATTAGGTCCTGGTAGAGGTCCCACTTGTCATGGGATCCTGGGTACCTATATCCTGCACTGCCCATCATAAACTGTGTCCTTGACCCACAATGTCATCACGCTGGATTGCCCAGCAGCAGCCCTTCTAAGATGAACTGGAATGTCTAGGTTTGATCCTGAACCATACATGAGGGCAGGAGTAAGCTCATGAGCAGGCAGCCCAAATCCATGTTACCTGCAAGTAATCTAGGGCCTGTCCCCTCAGCTTGCATTGCAGTTATATGGGGTGGGGGTGGGGAGATCTCAGCTGAAGGACTAACAGGAAGGAAAATGTCTGGGCTTGTTTATAAATTGAGACAATACATGTGGTATTCTGTCTACCTGAGCACCTCTTGTCACTCCTTGCCCAATTATACTGTGAAGGGACATGTACAGTAGCTCTTGTCTGAGAAACATGTGGTTACCAAGAGTTCAGATACCACAGGATGCAGATTTCAGGTTGGGTCACACCAGGTAGGTGACTCAGATAAGCAGAGGTGACAACAAGTCTCAGAAGAACTTAGCCTGGTCTTTGTCTCCCCAGCTGCACTTCCTCCCACTAACCTCCCTCTTTGAAATGTCTGCCTAGGGACGCCTGTGTAGCTCAGTTGGTTAAGCATCTGCCTTCAGTTCAGGTAATCATCTGGGGGTCTTGCTCAGTGGGGAGACTACTTCTCTCTCCCCCATTTCCACTCCCCCTTCTTTCTCTTTCTCTTGCTCTTAAATAAATAAATAAAATCTTAAAAAAAAATAAAGTTAAGTATCTGCCCAGAAAAGGAGACCACTGGACCCCAGCAGTATGGATTGAGAGGTAGAGACACAACACAGGGATGGCAGCCGTAGTGCAGCTCAGCTTTCCCTTCAGCAAAGAGCTCCCTTTCATCCTCAGGAAGTGCAGTCTAGAGTGGACAGAGCTGATAACCCCACCATGACCACCTTCAGGACCATGCTCTCATGTCAGGGACAGCCTCTCCCAGGCCATGGCAGCTGATGAACCACAACATAAAACCATAGGGTGGCTACAGGGGCTTTACCCTTGGCCCAGGGTCCTTATTTGCAGCTCCCACTGGGTTGGCAGAAGGTAGCACTGCCTGTCTGAGGCTCTTTCACCTTATCCCACCTCCTCCCCTTTTTATCTTTCACAGGTCTTAAGCCCCAGTTAACCTCTTACACACCTAACTTTCTAAGCACCTGCTCCCAGGGGACCACCATAGCATCTGTTTCCAGGAAACGTTGAATACTGGTGCTGAGTGTTGGTGGGTGGATACAGATACAGATGTAGAGAATATGACATCCTTTCATGTGCTCAGCCCTTGGATCTACAAGGAATTTTCTGCCTCTACTACAGGACAGATAACATCAGAGGCATTGCCTCACAATCTCCATTCCTGAATGAAGTTTTGTACCTAGTTTTCTTTAGAACTGTCAAAGGTACTGGCCTCAAATTCAGTTTAACTAATGTTAACTCCAGAGCAGATTATGAACAGCTAATCCTGCTTCAGATCCCAATTCTGTTTAAATCACTTGCAACCAGGGGTGCCTGGGTTACTCAGTTGGTGGGGCATCTGCCTTCAGCTCTGGTCATATTCCTAGGGTCCGGGGATCCAGCCCCATGTTGGCTTCCTGATCAGTGGGGAGTCTTTCTCCCTCTCCCTCCACCACCCCCATTCGTGCTCTCTCTCTCTCTCATTCACTCTCTCTCAAATAGAGAATAAATCACCTGCAACCAAGCTTCTCCTTTCTCTTTTGCCCAGTACCCTTTTCCCAATGTACTGAATATGCCTGTGACTGTAGACCAGCAATCCAACTATGGATTCTCATTTTCCAGACTGATCTCTACCTCCAATCCCCTCCAGCACCACCTGGAGCCCAAAAGACCCAGCATTCACCTTCCCCACTTGTCACATTCCCTCCTGCCTATTGTGAGACTCTCCTTCCTCTGCTTGGGATCTCCCTCCTTGAACCAGAGCATCAGAGACCAGCCCACCAATTATATTCACCTCACAGAGAAAATCCTGATCCTGGATATAGCCATCCAACCTTGGTTTTGAAACAGGTGGGGTGCAGACCTAAATGATGCAGACCTCACTTTCTGAAGAAGAGTGAAACAAAACATAGATGGCAGGACAGAGGTGTGTGGATTCCTGCCTCCACTGATGATGGGGTGGAGGTGCTAATAGGGAGGGCTTCAAACCACTTTTCATAAAACTGGAATGCTGACAGGAATTCTCCTCTTTCATATGTGGCCAATGCTCTGATTCTAAGGTCTTACCTAGAAGTAAAAGAAACTGAAATGGCCAAAGTAATGTTCGATTTAATTATATTATATTTAACTCTCATATGGAAATGAAACCAAGCATCTCTTCAATAAAGGACTCAATAAGACATTGTCGTACATCTGAGGTAACTTCTATTCTGATATCATATTAAATAGAGGAAATAGGGGCACCTTGGTGGCTTAGTGAGTTAAGTGTCTGCCTTTGGCTCAGATCATGATCTCAGGGTCATGGAATCGAGCCCCACTTTGGGCTCCCTGCTCAATGGAGAGCCTGCTTCTTCTCCCTCCCCCTCTGCCTACTGCTCTGCCTACTTGTGCTCTCTCTCTCTGTCAAATAAATAAATTAAAATCTTTAAAATAAGTAAATAAAGGATATAATTTATTAAGAGATTTTATTGTACAGAAAATGCATTTTAAACAGACCCACCAACCTTCGGAAATGAGGTATATACCACTAACAACCCAGATATTCACACAGTCAACTCCTTCATCTTTCCAAATCTTTGATCATAAGTTATTCCTTCAGGGAGACCTACCTGGACATATCTATTGAAAATTTCACCCCCCACCCATCCACCTGAACCAGTTTTATTTGTTTGTTTGTTTATCTGTCTATAGTACTCATCACCTTCTAACATACATTTCAATGAAATTTTTATTATTTTATTGTCAGCTATCTTCCATAAAAAGTTTAAGCCCCAAAAGCTTTTAACCTTTTACTTATTTTATCTCTGATGCCAAATACCTAGCACAGAACCCAGAACAGAGTAGTGCTATTAAATTTTGTTGAAGAAAGTATATTTTATAAATAACTGCAATTAGCTATTCCTGCCAAAACAAATTTTAATTTGACCCTTTTTAGTTAAAAAATCTTTCCTGGGAGTAAAGGTAGAAGATGGTGGAGGAGTAGGAGACCGAAATATCATCAGGTCCCAGGAGTTCAGCTAGATGGTTATAAAACCATTCTAAACACCTTCAAACTCAACAGGAGATCAAAGAGAAGAAGAGCAGCAATTCTAGGAACAGAAAATCGACCACTTTCCAGAAGGTAGGATGTGCGGAGAAATGAATCTGAAGTGATGAGAAGATAGACCACGGAGGAAGGGGCCAGCTCCCAGCAAGTGAGAGAGCAGCAGAGCACAAAATCAGAACTTTTAGAAGGCTACTCCACTGAGGCATGTTGCTCCAGAGGCTAAGCGGGGGGTGGAGCAGGGACACAAAAAGGCCAGGAGTGTCTGAGCGTGGCAGAGCTCCCAGGTATCAGAGTGGGGAAGCTGGCTCTAGAGATGGAGCTGAGGAAAGGGTTCTCAGCTCGGGGATGATCCAAGGCACAGTTCAACCACTACTCTTCAAGCGGGGACCCCACAAGTGGCAGATATGGAGAGACCCCTTCTTTCCTCCTCCCAGAGAAATGGTGTGAGAGCATGTGGCAGGAATCTGTTGGATTTGTAGACTCAAAATGGGGCCATGCACCAGAGAAAGAAACACTCAGTCCCAGGCTGGGTGAGCTTGGAGTGCAGCTGGAGACCAGGGAGACAGGAGAGATTGACCCCTTTTCTCTGAGGGTGCACTGAAGAGTGGGGCCCAGAGCTCTTGGCTCCTACAGGCCAGAAATTTGGAGGCCACCATTTTCATTACCACTCTCCAAAGCTGTAAAGAAAGCACATTCAGGGAACAAAAGCTACTGAGAGTGAACCCGAGCAGATTACTTAGCCTGGCCCCTGGCAAGGGTGGTGCAATTCTGGCTCAGGCAAAGATATTTGAGAATCACTGCAACAGGCCCCTCCCCCAGAAGATCAGCAAGAACATCCAGCCAAGACCAAGTTTATCAGTCAATGAGAACTGCAAAACCCACAGCTAGGGGAAAGTAACATGTAGAATTCATGGCTTTTTCCCCATGATCCTTTAGTCTTTCAAAATTAAATTTTTTTAATTTATTATTTTTCCTATTCCTTTTTTATTTCCTCTTTCCTATTTTAATGTTTCTTAACTATTTTATCTTATCAATACCTTTTTAAAAATATTTTAAAATTTTCATTGTTATAGTCATATTCTATCATTTCATTGTATTTAACCTTATTTTTTGTATACATATAGGGTTTCTTTCTATAAAATTTTGGGGCACAATTTCCTCTAATCAAAATATACCCTAAATCTAGCACATGGCTTTGTCCTAGTCTCCAGCCTGATCACATTCCTTCCACTACTTTTTTCCTTTGTCAACTGACTTCTTATCAATTCCTTTTTTAGAATCTTTTTAAATTTTCATCTTTACAGTCATATTCCAGCCCTTTATCATGTTTACCCTTATTTTTATATACATGCAAGTTTTATTTTTCTTTAAAAATTTGGAAGGTAGTTTCTTCTAACAGACCAAAATACACCCAAAATCAAGTGTGTGGCTCTGTTCTATTCAACAGTCTAACATATATGTGTGTGTGTGTGTGTGTGTGTGTGTATATATTTTTTTTTTCTTTTCTTTTTTTTTTCCCCCCTTTCTTCTACCCCCAGGTTTCAAGTCTCTTCTGATTTGGTTAGTATATATTTTTCTGGGGTTGTTCCTAAACTTTTAGTATTTTGTTCTCTCATCATCTATTCACCTCTGGAGAAAATGACAAAGTGGAAAAACTCACCACAAAAAAAAAAGAAGAAGAGGCAGTACCAATGGCTAAGGACCTAATCAATATGGACATTAGTAATATGGCAGAACTAGAGTTCAGAATGATGATTATCAAGGTGCTAACTGGGCTCAAAAACAACAACATTGGAGATATTAGAGTATCCATTTCTGGATATATAAAATCCCTTTCTGGAGAAATAAAATAACTGAAATCTAACCAAGCTGAAATTAAAAAAAAAAAAAAAACTATTAATGAGGGAAAATGGAGACTCTTACTGCTAGGATAAATGATGCAGAAGAAAGAATTAGTGATATAGAAGACCAAATGATGGAGAATAAAGAAGCTGAGCAAAAGAGAGACAACTACTGGACCACAAGGGGAGAATTCGAGAGAGATGTGAAATCATAAGATGAAACAATATTAGAATAATTGGGATTCAAGAAGAAGAATGAGAGAGAGGGGCAGATGGTATATTGGAGCAAATTATAGCAGATAATTTCCCTAATATGGCAAAGGGAATAAGCATCAATCTAGGAGGCATAGAGAACCCCCCTCAAAATCAATAAAAATAACTCCATACCCCGTCATCTAATAGTAAAACTTACACGTCTCAGTGGCAAAAAGAAACTCCTGAAAGTATCTCAGGACAAGAGCTCTGTAACATACAAGGGCAGAAATATTAGATTGGCAGCAGATTTATCCACAGAGACCTGGCAGGTCAGAAAGGACTGGCATGATATATTCAGAGCACCAAGTGAGAAAAATATGCAGCCAAGAATATAGTAATATTCAACTAGGCTGTCATTGAAAATAGGAGAGATAAAAAGCTTCCAGGACAAACAAAAACTAAAAGAATTTGCAAACACCAAACCAGCCCTACAGGAAATATTGAAAGGTGTCCTCTAAATAAAGAGAGAGCCTAAAAGTAGTAGACCAGAAAGGAACAGAGACAATATACAGTAACAGTCACCTTACAGGCAATACAATGGCACTTAATTCATATCTTTCGATAGTTACCCTGAATGTAAATGGGCTAACTGCCTCAATCAAAAGTCATAGGGTTTCAGAACAGATTAAAAAAAAAAAAGACCCATCAATATGCTGTTTATAAGAAACTCACTTTAGACCCAAAGATACCTCCAGATTTAAAGTGAGGGGCTGGAAAACAATTTATCATGCTAATGGACATCAAAAGAAAGGTGGGGTGGCAACCAGTGTATCAGATAAATTAGATTTTAAGTCAAGGACTATAATAAGAGATAAGGAAGGACATTATATCATAATTAAAGGGTCTGTCCAACAAGAAGATCTAACAATTTTAAATATCTATGCCCCCAACATGGGAGCAGCCAACTATATAAACCAATTAATAATGAAATCAAAGAAACACATTTACAATAATACAATGATAATATGGGACTTTAACACCCCTCTCACTGAAATGGACAGATCATCCAAGCAAAAGATCAACAAAGAAATAAAGGCCTTAAGTGACACACTGGACCAGATGGACATCACAGATATATTCAGAACATTCCATCCCAAAGCAACAGAATACACATTCTTCTCTAGTGCACATGTTACATTCTCCAGAACAGATCACATCCTGGGTCACAAATCAGGTGATCAAAAGATCAAATAGGCAGGGATCACTCCCTGCCTATTTTCAGACCACAATGCTCTGAAGCTAGAACTCAATCACAAGAGGAAAGCTGGAAAGAACTCAAATACATGGAGGCTAAAGAACATCCTACTAAAGAATGAATGGGTTAACCAGGAAATTAAAGGAGAATTGAAAAAATTCGTGGAAACAAATAATGTTGAAAACAACTGTTCAAAATCTGTGGGACAGGGACGCCTGAGTGGCTCAGTTGGTTGGGCGGCTGCCTTCGGCTCAGGTCATGATCCCAGTGTCCTGGATCGAGTCCCGCATCAGGCTCCTTGCTCGGCGGGGAGCTTGCTTCTCCCTCTGCCTCTGCCTGCCACTCTGTCTGCCTGTGCTCGCTCATTCTCTCTCTCTCTGACAAATAAATAAAATCTTTAAAAAAAAAAATCTCCCAAAAAACAAGAGCCCAGGGCCAGACACTTTCCAGGGGAATTCAACCAAACATTTAAAGAAGAAATAATACCTATTCTCCTGAAACTGTTCCAAAAAATAGAAATGGAAGGCAAACTTCCAAAATCATTTTATGAGGCCAGCATTACATTGATCCCCAAACCAGACAAAGACCCCATCAAAAAGGAAAATTACAGACCAATATCATTGGAACACAGATGTGAAAATTCTAGCCAAATTCACCAAAATACTAGCCAATAGGATCTAACAGTACATTAAAAGAATTATTCACCATGACCATGTGGGATTTATTCCTGGGCTGCAAGTTTGGTTCAAGATCTGCAAATCAATCAATGTGATACAATACATCAATAAAAGAAATAATAAGAACCATACGATACTCTTAATAGGTGCTGAAAAAGCATTTGACAAAGTACAGCATCCTTTCTTGATCAAAACTCTTCAAAGTGTAGGGATAGAGGTTACATTCCTCAATATCATCAAAGCCATCTATAAAAAACCCACTGCAAATATTATTCTCAATGGGGAAAAACTGAGAGCTTTTCTGCTAAGAACAGGAACATGGCAGGGATGTCCACTATCATCACTGCTATTTAACATAGTACTAGAAGTCCTAGCCTCAGCAATCAGTCAACAAAAAGAAATTAAAGGCATCTGAATCAGCAAAGAAGAAGTCAAACTCTCACTCTTTGCAGATGATATGATACTTTATGTGGAAAAGCCAAAAGACTCCACTCCAAATCTGCTAGAACTTGTACAGGAATTCAGTAAAGTGTTGGGATATAAAATCAACGCACAGAAATCAGTTGCTTTTCTATACACCAACAGCAAGACAGAAGAAAGAGAAATTAAGGAGTCAATCCCATTTACTATTGCACCCGAAACCATAAGATACCTAGGAATAAACGTAACCAAAGAGGCAAAGAATCTGTACCCAGAAAACTATAAAGTACTCATGAAAGAAATTGAGGAAGATGCAAAGAAGTGGAAAAATGTTCCATGCTCATGAATTGGTAGGACAAATATTGCAAAAATGTCTATGCTACCTAGAGCAATCTACACGTTTAATGCAATCCCTATCAAAATATCATCAATTTTTTAAAAGAAATGAAACAAATAATTCTAAAATTTATGTGGAACCAGAAAAAAAACCAAATAGCCAGAGAAATGTTGAAGAAGAAAACCAAAGTTGGTGTCATCACGATTCCATACTTCAAGCTCTATTACAAAGCTGTCATCATCAAGACAGTATGGTACTGGCACAAAAACAGACACATAGATCAATGGAACAGAATAGAGAGCCCAGAAATAGACCCTCAACTCTATGGTCAACTAATCTTTGACAAAGCAGGAAAGAATGTCCAATGGAAAAAAGATAGTCTCTTCAACAAATGGTGTTGGGAAAATTAGACAGCCACATGCAGAAGAATGAAACTGGACCATTTCCTTATACCACACACAAAAACAGACTCAAAAGGGATGAAAGACCTCAATTTGAGACAGGAATCCATCAAAATCCTTGAGAAGAACACAGGCAGCAACCTCTTTGACCTCAGCCTCAGCAACTTTTTCCTAGAAACATCGCCAAAGGCAAGGGAAGTAAGGGCAAAATGAACTATTGGGACTTCATCAAGATCAAAAGCTCTTGCACAGAAAAGGAAACAATCAACAAAACCAAAAAACAACTGACAGAATGGGAGAAGATATTTGCAAATGACATATCAGATAAAGGGCTGGTATCCAATATAAAGAACTCATCAAAGTCAACACCCAAAGAATAAATAGTCCAATCAAGAAATGGGCAGAGGACATGAACAGACACTTCTGCAAAGAAGACATCCAGATGGCCAACTGACACATGAAAAAGTGCTCCACATCCCTTGGCATCAGGGAAATACAAATCAAGACCACAATGAGATACCACTTCACACCCGCCAGAATGGCTACAATTAACAAGTCAGAAAATGATAGATACTGGTGAGTATGCGGAGAAAGGGGTACCCTCCTACACTGTTGGTGGGAATGCAAGCTGGTGCAGCCACTCTGGAAAACAGTATGGAGGTTACTCAAAAAGTTGAAAATAGAGCTACCCTACAACCCAACAATTGCACTACTGGGTATTTACCCTAAAGATACAAATGTAGTGATCTGAAGGGGCATGTGCACCCAAATGCTTATAGCAGCAATGTCCACAATAGCCAAACTATGGAAAGAACCTAGATGTCCATCAACAGACGAATGGATTAAGAATATATATATATATATATATATATAGAGAGAGAGAGAGAGAGAGAGAGACTGGCAGAATGGGAGATATATATATATAAAAGTATATATATATATATATCTAGATATATATATAGTGCAGCCATCAAAAGAAACAAAATCTTGTCATTTACAATGATATGGATGGAACAAGATGGTATTATGCTAAGTGAAATAAGTCAATCAGGGAAAGACAATTATCATATGATCTCTCTGGTATGAGGAATTTGAGAGGCAGGGCAGGAGGTCATGGGGAGTAGGAAGGGAAAAAATGAAATAAGATGGTATTGGGAGGGAGACAAATAATAAGAGACTCTCAATCTCACAAAACAAACTGAGGGTTGCTAGGGGTGGGGGGTGGGGATGGGGGGGCTGGGTTATGGACACTGGGGATGATTTGTGCTATGGTGAGTGCTGTGAAGTGTGTAAGCCTGATGATTCACAGACCTGTACCCTTGGGGCAAATAGTACATTATATGTTAACTTAAAAACAAAAAATTCTTTCCCTTGTTTTCTTGGTATATGCATCTTCATTATTTGTTCCTTCTTTTATGATTTTTAAGTGCTTAAGTCAAACAAAAGTAAAATTATTACAGATAATACTTAAGTTTGACATCTCTCTGAAACATAGCTGTGATGAAGAGTCTGGTTTGTACCTCCCAGAATCTTCTCTGCCGACTTAAATACACATAGGTGGACCTGTAAGAATGAATGTGGTGTTTTATGTTTTTTAGGTGAACAACATCAGACTGTACCTCTTCTATAGCTTATATCTTTCAAGAGATGTGTACATATTAAATCACATATGTTAACTTTAAATTGTTAATTAGAATTTCATCATGTGAATATACCCACATTTATTTTGTGTGTGATATACAATGGGGTACTAGGACCTAAATGATGGGCCATTTAGGTCATTTGAACATCACTAAATACACCTCCTTTTGTTCATGTGCAAGTATATCCTGACAGCAAACACCAGGTAGTAGAATCTCCAGGTGTCAGTATATGCATATTTTGAATTCAAACGGTTCCTGCCAAAATGCCATTCCAGGTGCCTCTGCTGGCTCAGTCTCCTCTCAGATCACATGGCAGCTCTGTGTCCAGATCTTCCCCTCCCTTTGATATTAGCAAACTTTATAATTTTTGCAGAACTTTTTATAATTTATGTAGCATTGACAGTTTTATAGCACTGAGTCTTCACATGAATATGATATATCTCTACATTCAAGTTTCATTTTATAGATTTCACTAATTTTTTATAGTTTTCTCCATAAAGACTATGGTTATTTTGGTTAGGTATTATTGTAGGCACTTTATACTCACTGTTACTAAGTAAGAAGAGAATCATTTTCCCTGTTATATTTCCTATGTCACTGTCATGTACAGAAAAACTAATAATTTTTCCCTTGCTAATGTCTTCTTTTCAGAGTCTGCCACCTGGTTCTATTTGGTTCTAGTTTAATGGTCACCTGCTATTCAGGACAGTGCAGCTCCTGTTCAATATGTTTATGTCTTAAAACTTCTCATCTTATTGTATTAGTGAGGATCTCCAGGACCCTGTGGAAAAGTAGTGGTGAGGGTGTGAATAATGGGGATTTTTCTAAAGTATCACCCTGATAAGAAATTCGGGAAGATGCCTCTTTTTATTTTTTTGAAAGATTTATTTATTTATTTTTAGAGAGAGACAGACAGAGGGAGAGCAGGAAACTGGGGCGAGGAGCAGAGGGAGAAGGAGAGAGTTCTCAGGCAGATTCCCAGCCAGGAGCCTGGTGCAGGGCTCAGTCCTAGGACTCTGAGATCATGAACTGATCTGAAATCAAGAGTGGGTTACTTAACCAACTGAGCTACCCAGGTGCCCCCAGAAGACGCCTATTATTAAGTTAAGAAAGATTTCTTCTTCTCCCAACTCACAGAGTGTTTACCATGAGTGAGTGTTAATTTTTTGCAATTCTTCTCTTAACTTGAATCTTGAGTAATCTCCTAATTTAGTGAATTTGATATTTTTTTAAAAAAAGAAAAGAAAACGACTTTTTGATTTTATTACTTGTAGTGGGTTGAGTAGTTTTCCCCAAAAAAAGATGCGTTCACATCATAATCCCCAGAAGCTGCGAATGTGACCTCATCTGAAGAAAGTCTTTGCAGGAGTAATTAACTTAAGGATCTTCAGTTGAGATCATCCTAGATTATCCAAGTTGGCTCTAAATCCAATAACAAGTATCCTTATATAAGACAGAGGAGCAGACAGAGACACAGAGGAGATGAGCATGTGAAGACAGAGGCAAAATATGGAGTGGTGCTGCTACAAGTCAAGGAATGCTTGGAGCACCAGAAGCTAGATAAACAAGGAAGGATCCTCTGCTATGAACTATGAACTATGAACTATGAACTATGGAGGGAACACAGTCTTGCCCACCTCTGAATTTCAGACTTTTCCCACCATAGAGTTGGGCCTCCAGACTGTGAAAAGATAAATTTCTGCCATTTTAAGACAGTTTGTAGTAAATGCTACATCAGCCTTAGGAACTAATATGTTGTCACCATGCTTTTTACTTTCTTTGGAATTATTTACCTTTTAAAATGAAAGTTCTTAACTTAAAATAGTAATTCATTATTTTTCAGTATTAGTTGTTTAACATTCATTTAAGGCTATGAATTTCCCCTCTTATATTCTAATTTGGTGATATTCTGTGGACTTGAGTATCTAGAGATCTCACTTTTTCTAATTCTAAATGGATGTCTCCTCCATTTGACATTTTTCATGATAAAATTATTTAGAAATCTAAGGTGTGCAGATTTTGACCACATCTTTATTGAAGATTTCTAAATTCATGGTAATTGCCAGTGAAAGTGGCCCAGGCATATATTTTTTTTTCATTTTATAGAAAGTGTTAGTTAAGTGGGATGTAATTTTTATCAATTTTTTGTCAATGTGTCATGTGTTAGAAAAAATACACATTTGCTTTTATTTTATACAAAAACTATTGTGTACCTATGTATATGTTAATGAAACATGTCACTCAAATCCTCTAAATTCTTATAGGTTTTGTCTAAATCTATTATTATCTGAGAAATGTCTGTTACCTCCTATTATGAGGATACATTGATTTCCTCTAATAGTTTTCCCATTCCATTTTTGTATATTCCAGACCTAGGTTTCCAATGCATAAATATATCTATAACTTATTTCTCTTTTTCATTTTTTTATTATTATAAAATATCTTCCTTTATAATTTTTTTTAAAACATTAACTGTGAGTTCTATTTTGCTCTCTAGTAATGGTCCTCCTTACTAGTGCTATGTAACAAAGTACTCCAAAGCTTAGCAATACAAAACAACAAATATTATGATGGTTCATAATTTTGTGAGCCAGCAATTCAGGAAAGGTTCACTGGGGAGTCCTCAGTTGGGGTCTTTCATGTAGTTCCAGGCAGATGGTGGCTGGGGATGGCTTCATCTGAAGATTCCACAGGTGGACTCACATGATAGGCAACCCTCAGGGGCTTGTCACTCCCACATTTGCATATAGCTTTTCCAGCAATGGTGGTTTCAGGATAGGCAGACTTCTTTCATAGAAATTGGTTTCCCCATAGAGGGAGAATTTCAAGAGGACCAGAGGAAGCTGCCAGGCCTTTTCTGACTGATCATTAAAAATCATGTTGCATCATTTCAGCCATATATGATTGGTTAAAGTAATCACCAGGTCTGGGACGCCTGGGTGGCTCAGTTGGTTGAGCGGCTGCCTTCGGCTCAGGTCATGATCCCACTGTCCTGG
This sequence comes from Mellivora capensis, assembly GCA_004024625.1. Classification (NCBI taxonomy): domain Eukaryota; kingdom Metazoa; phylum Chordata; class Mammalia; order Carnivora; family Mustelidae; genus Mellivora; species Mellivora capensis. Next base: position 50,928 of record PISX010010442.1, on the reverse strand, counting down.
GATCGAGTCCCACATCGGGCTCCTTGCTCAGTGGGGAGCCTGCTTCTCCCTCTGCCTCTGCCTGCCACTCTGCCTGCCTGTGCTCGCTCGCTCTCTCTCCCTCTCTCTGACAAATAAATAAATTAAAAAAAAAAAAAGTAATCACCAGGTCTCCCAAATTCAAGGAGAAGGGACACAGAACCCCCACTTCTCAATGAAAGGAATGTCTAGAAAATTTGGAGTCCAAATTTTATTTCACTTCAAAATATATTAAGTGAAAAAAAAGTATAAAACTATTTATGTAGTTTTTTATAATGTGTGTAAAAAACAAGAATTGCATACATGCTGTACCTGTATGTATGTACACTTGCATGCAAAGAATATGTTAGAAAGGATACTCAAGAAACTGATCCTATAGGTAGCCCCTTGGGGGGAAAACTGTAGGGTTGGAGAACAGGGATGGGTAGCAGACTGTCTAATCTTTTTCCTCTTGAATTTCTGACCACATGTTAATAAATTTAATTAAAAAATAAAAAATCTGTATGCTGGGAAAAGATACATGCAAAACATATATGTCACAATTATTTTTCAGAGCTTATACTAACACAAATTAATAAACACAGAAATACACACAAAAATCAATTTTTTAAAAAGATTTTATTTATTTGACAGACAGAGATCACAAGTAGGCAGAGAGGTAGGCAGAGGGGCGGGGGGGGAAGTAGGCTCCTCGCCGAGCAGAGAGCCCAGTGCGGGGCTCGATCCCTGGATCCTGAAACCATGACCTGAGCTGAAGGCAGAGGCTGAACCCACTGAGCCACTTAAGTGCCCCTATAAAACTCAATTTTTTAAAGAATAAACCAATAATATTAACAGTCAATTCACTCAGGAGGATACCTCAAAAATGCTCAATTTCATTAATAATCAGGAAAGTGCTAACTGAAACCGCAATAAGAGATCATCCAATTGGCAAACATTAAAAAGGATCACAATGCCAAATATTGGTGAGGATTCAGAACAAGGAAGCTCAGATACTGTTGTCAATTACTACAACTTTGAAAACAATTTGGTAATACCTGGTGAAAGAGACATATACCCAATGGTTATCCATTCCATAACTGGAGATATAGCCTCAAAAAATTGTAGACTGTACACAAGAAGATATCCACAAGGATGCTCATACTGTATTGTTTGTATTGTAGAAATAAATAAGTGCTCAACAGGGACATACCATAGAATACAGTTAAGCAGTAAAATAATTGTCTAACTTAACCTGTGATATCATGTTTTAACACATATCAATTTTGGAAACATAATATAGAGTGAAAAGAAATTCAAGTTGCCAAAGGGATTCCTTTACCAATGATGCAAATATCCAAAATTACACAAAAACAGTGCCATGTATTGTTTGTGTCTAATACACGCAGGGGAAAATATAAAAACCTGGATAGAAAGAGACACTTCCATTGCAAGATGAGGATCACTTCTGGGAGGGAGACAAAGTGGTTGGGATCAAGGAGAAACCAGAGGAGGCTGGAACTGTGTGTGAACACTTAATTCCTTAAGGAAAAGAAATCTAAAGGCATTTGACAAACTTAATATTTTTTTTTATCTGTGTAGTGTATATTAAATGTCAGTTCTAGTTACTTCCACTTTTCTGTCAATGTGAAATACTCTGATGATGAAAACTAGAAAGAAATGCCAAAAGATCTACAAAATCAATCACTATTTAAATAATTTAAACAACCAGCATAGTTGTTTGTTTGTTGTGTTGCTTTGGGCTGACTTGATGGGATTTAGCTGCAAACAGTTGTGAAAGAATTGTCTCCAGACAAGCAGTGAGCTTATTTTCCTGTGTTTCTAGAATCAAGGTCACTGGGGCGCCTGGGTGGCTCAGTTGGCTAAGTGTCTGACGTCAACTCAGGTCATGATTTCAAGGTCCTGGGATGGAACCCCTCATTGGGTTCTCTGCTTATCCTGAAGTCTGCTTGACCCTCTGCCCCTTGCCCCACTCATGCTCTCTCTCTCTCTCTCTCTCTCTCTCAAACAAATAAATGAAATATTAAAAAAAAAAAAAGAATCGAGGTTACTGACTAGGTCACTTATGAGTTTCACAATACCTATCAGAAACAGTGGCAAAAATTTTTTTTAAATTAGTCAAAATACATCCTACATATTTTTTAATTCCTTACAGAGATTTGTACAGTGAGAGTTCTCCCAATGATACCATGACACTCAAAATATGTCATCATAATTACAATTAAATAGAAAAAGGTTCTTTGTTTTGAAATCTTCACCCACTAAGGAGAACTTCTCTATTAACTCCTAAATAATTACATTAAAGCATGTCTTTAAAAGTTATTAAACCAGACATGTTGCTTTGCTCCCAGCATCCTGTTTTCTGCTCCTGCCCACATGAGTACTGTGGGAGCAACCATTTGTACAATGTGATGTTGCTTTTTTGGCATAGGTTATGGGTCAGAAGGAAGCAACAAAGTTGGGCCAATTAAAATTCTTCTCTGGAATTTTAGAAAAAGATATTCTGTAATGAGAGAGATGTGTGAAGCCAGTACAGAGTGGGAGGAGGGAGAGAAAGTTTTGGCAACACATGAGTGAACTCCTTTCTCTGTTTTTTCCATGACCCTTGTCCTCTCTGCAGCTTGGTTGTCTTCAGAGCTATTCAAAGATTCTTCTAGTAGTTCTCTGACTCTTTCTCATTTACTTAAATTCATTCAGATTGGATTTATGCAACTTGTGACAAATAGCCTTAATGAATATTCTTTTTTAAAAAAATCTGTTTATTTGAGACAGAGAGAGAGCAGGGGGAGGAACAGAGGGAGAAAATCTTCAAGCAGAGTCCCCACTGGGCGTGGAGCCTTATATGGGGCATGATCTCATGATTCATGAGATCATGACCTGAGATGAAACCAAGAGTCATATGTGTAACTGAGACAACCAGGTGCCCCATCATAATGAATATTCTGACTTTCATGTATCATATGTACAATAAACAAAAATAAAATTATAAAAATTATGACTGATATCTGATGAATTCCTTTACATTAAAGCAACTTAATGTAAAGTTCTATTACTACTTCAATTATGTGGTAAAGAATAAATTAACATAGAGATAACAGAACAGTGTTATTTCTTGACACCTTTCATAAAATGTCATCCAGCTCAGTATTTCATCTTAAGAATTAATTACTAGTTTTGCTCCTTCAGAGACAGACTTCAGTGTGATTACAAAACTGCTTTGCTTCTTCACCTGAAGGTACTTCTTCCTAGCAGAATAAATCAGATAAAGCACTAGTTGTTTTAATATCCAAAGAATGCAGAATCACCTGTGTAATCTAATTCATTTTTGTTAAAAGCCAACCAATAAGCATAGTTAAGTCATATCTTCAGGCAAAGAAAACACCCACACTCAAGAATTACTTTGCAACAATATTGATAACTATAGTCTATGACTTGGTGTGTTACTATAATATCCTGAAAATCTTGCATCATCTGTTGCCACAAGAGGAATCGGTAGCTATCCCTAATCAACTGATTGACAGCTATTTCTTAAGCAGAGATTAAGCACTGGGCACTGCACTGGGGTCTGGAGCAGTGACAGGTATAGTCATCTTGAAAATCTTGCATCATCTGTTGCCATGAGAGGAATCTGTAGCTACCCCTACTCAACTGATTGACAGGTATTTCTTATTTTTTTTAAAATTTATTTATTTGTCAGAGAGAGGGAGAGAGAGTGAGTGAGCACAGGCAGACAGAGTGGGAGGCAGAGGCAGAGGGAGAAGCAGGCTCCTCGCTGAGGAAGGAGCCCGATGTGGGACTCGATCCCAGGACGCTGGGATCATGACCTGAGCCGAAGGCAGCCACTTAACCAACTGAGCCACCCAGGCGTCCCGACAGGTATTTCTTAAACAGAGATTAGGCACCAGGCACTGCACTGGGGTCTGGAGCAGTGACAGTCATAGTCTTCCTGATAGGCAGCTTGTCAAAGAAGCCCCAGGCCAAGAATCAAATTCTACGAAATGATCATGATGCAGTAACTCTACAAATGAGAGGGATAGAGCTGGGTTCTAGATACCAGAGCAACATGTCCAGAATAATGCAATAAAAAAAAAAAAAGAATCATGAAAGCAGGATTGGCCAAGAAGCTAGGGGTCTTGACTCCCATCCTTACTTCAATCACAGATGCTCCATTTGACCTGGGCAAAGTCCAGCTTTGTCATGTCAGTTTTGTTACTTAGAACAAGCTCTCTTCTTAAATGATATTAACTAGGGTTAATATAGCTTATATTAAGTAATAAAACAGAGAAGTGACAAATCTGGACTTAAAGCCTAGACATATATGATCCAAAAAGTAATTTAGACCGTTTCTGTGAAAACACTGGAAAATAAGTTTGGAAAATTAAGGTGGGCATATTTTTTTTTAAGTTTTGAATGCCAGCCTAAAGACACAAGACTTAATTTTTAAGCAACAGAGGACCATCAGAAATTTTGAGAATGCTGACATGATCAAATGTTACTTTATGAGATTAACCAGCCTGCAGTGTTCAGAACAAATTATGAGTCAAAGAAGCAGGGAGAGAGGCAGAGAAATAATCAGGAGATGATCAGAACAGCAGAGGTCTGATGTGGGGTGTAAGTAGGGTAGATAGAAAGAAAAAAGAAAAATATGATAAAAGACAGTAAGAGGAAATCATTGTAATGCTTAGTGACTAACGTGGAGTAGTTCCAACCTTAAATAACTGATAAAATGATGATACCACTGTTATACACAGGAAAGTCCTAAGGAGACCAGTTAAAAGAGAATTGGTTCAGCATTCCCGACTGAGGAACCTATAAGCACTTGATCCCATAAAGCTTAAAACAGATCAGAAGGTAATATTTTTGCATTTGACTAATAGGAAAGTGGTCAATTTCTGGTATTATAACAGTTGACCCCTGAGCAAGACAAGGGCTTGGGGTACCCCCCACACAATTAAAAATCCACGTATAACTTGTGGCTCCCCCAAAACAACTACTCTAGTCTACTACTGACCAGAAGTATAACTGAAAACATAAATAGTTGATGAACACATATTTTGTTTGTTATATGTATTACATGTTGTATTCTTACAATAAGCTAGAAAAAAGAAAATGTTGTGAAGAAAACCTTAAGAAAGAAAAAGTACATTTACAGTACTGTACTATGTTGAAAAAATTCCACCTGTAAGTAGAGCCATGCAGTTCAAACTCATGTTGCTCAAGGGTCAACTGTATTTCTAAGAATGACATTTCCCTACAAGTACTACAGTTATACATCCTCAAGGCTTAATTAGAAAAAGATGTCTGTGCATTATTATAATTATTATTATATCACACTAATAAATTAATATCAATGTAATTTTCAAAAAGGAAACAGTAAAATGAGAACAGAGAATAATGCCCCTGTATTTTTAAGCTTAGAATGGCTTTTCTGGTCTTTGCATCTTTATCTTAAAGTTCAAATAAAAACTTTAACTTCCCTATTCCCAGATACATTAGCTAGGAATCTTGGCCCAGACTCTTTCTAGATGGGATTCAGTGCTGTTATTCCCTTTTCTGCTCTTAACCCATCCTTGTTTAGGAATAACTGAGGGTCTCCCCCAAAAAGTCTACACAGGCCACTCAATTTCTCAAACAAATTAAATATTCACACCTGGCAGCTGGCCACATAATACTTGTTTGTTAGAAGTCTCAATAAACCTTAAGTGTCTCTCAAGTGTTCTTTTTTCATATATCAGGATAGCAGCTTAAACTGCTTCTGAGAAAGTTATAAAGAAAGCCTGGTCATTTTTCATAAAACCCTAGGTTGAATCTTAACCTGACTTCAGACCCTCATCTGTAGTTACCTAGGGCCATATGTATAAAAATACAAAGAACAGACAAAATTTCAGAAAACTCTGTATCTCTCAAAATACAACACGCATAATTCCAACTGTTAGTTTCTATCAGTACAGTAAAAATTCCAAAAACAAGGCTAAAATTTGATTGGCAAGTCTCAATCTTACCATCTAGTTCCATTTCCAAAGTGGTGACAACTGGATTCAGTATATAGCAGTAGGGGAGAGGACAGAGGATTTGTAAGAACAGCAAATGAGAGAATTTATTATAGACAGAGGCACAGCATGCTAAAGCAAGACTTTCTGGCAACTCTAGGTGCCACCATGTAGAAAACATTCATTGGTGTGACCTTTGCTTTAGTGTACATAGGTTTATACGATTGGATAGAACCATAGGATTCACATTTGCAATAATGAAAGATGCATAGTTCTGAAACTCATTCTGTATTAAAATAACCATTAGCTAACTATACATTTAGCCAGGTGAAGGCACAGACATATTACAAATTCAATAACATAAGGCAAAGTCAATGGTGCCTCCTTTGTCCCAATAACAATGCATAAAGATGTATATTTTCAAGCTGTGAAGTGATAATCATGGAAAATTTATGGGAGGGATATCTGAAAAGCAGCTTAAAGGCCCAGAAGCCATAGGGAGCTGCACAATTTCATAAATACTGAAAAAGAATTATTGCAAATCCCCTACGAAGCCCATTATATGTGTCAGAACTCGGGAAATTTGAGGAAAGTGATTTAACGCCTGAGATGGTGCCTGCCAAGAATGAATATGTCACAATTTCTCACAGGAGTGAGGAAACCATCACAGGGGCTGGTAGCAGTCAATCAACAGCCCACGAAGAGTCCACTGATCCAGGCCAAATCCAAGTAGTGCTCCTGGGGAAGCCAGAGAGGCAGTGTTCAAGGGAAACTGCATACTTCGCCAAGGGTTGCTACTGGGGAAGGAACCCCACAGTCTGAATTTGGGCTTGGTGTTAGAGCCTCCTGGTCCACAGTTGACTGCCACCTCCAGAGGCCATACCACTCATAAGCAATAAAGGGCATGAGGCAAAAATAGCAACTATACTATGCTATCATGCAAATATCAGAGCAACCATCTACAGGTCAAGTCTATGCAACATTTACTCATAAGCACCCCAAGAATGTTTTCCTAATGCAGTCATTTCTGGGAATCTGCCTTCTTGCATGCCAATGGAGTGCCTCACTTGGGTGGAGGTGAAGTTTGATGCAGCTCAGGTACTTTCTGTCACTTCTTCCTATTTCTTGGGTTGATGCATATGGCAAGACTGGCCAGCCCTGCTCCTTCTTGAATTCTGTCCAGCCATCTCCACTCACCAAGACAGATGGTGTGTGTAGAGTCATTGGGCCTTGTTCTGTCTGCCTAAAGAAGGAGAAGAAAATATACCACCGAGATTTTTTTTTGTAAGTGCCATCTTCCTGTAGTCTAGAGTAGCAACTTAAATTTCAAAAATCTCTTGTTACTCTGATATGCCCAGCAACTTGCTCATTCCTTTGTAGAGCACCACTGTTTCATATTTTCCAGGCAGCATTTTTTTCCATATTGTTTTAGACACAGTGCCATTATAATCACTTGCAATTGACCAGTAATTGTTGCAGAAGCCGGCCTCCCTCTGCCAGTGCCACCCAGTTGCTGGACTACACCCAGCTGAGTGCAATAAGTTCCAGAATCCAATCAAAGCTAAGCCCCATCAGTATCCAGGTTTTTCATTATGAAGTTGAGCCAACACTTGCTTCAATGCAATACCTCCCTCTTACAGAGCACACACAAAGCATTCCATTTTAGCTATGATTCAGGTCCCCAAAATACTTCTGTAGGAAAACTGAATAGGCGACTCCATTGTGATCATTAATTCATGTTTGGAGATCTTCTCTTTGCTACTGGCTTTATAACTGAAATGGATATGTGTACCCACATCCCATCTGGAAAATGGGAATAGTAATATTTTCTTTCAGGAATGTGGGAATAATCTTAACTCAAGAAAGCAAAGCTGAAGTGCATCCCCTAGCCTTAGCAATTGGAGAGAACAGCCTCAGGATGGATAACTCTCTCTAAGTATCTATCCTACTCCTAGAGTAGGATATCTTAGATATCCTACTTTAATCATCTACTATGATTAAATTTGAATCATACATGGGAAGTGCAGACATACAACCTTGCACTAATTAATCCGGAATAATTTTCCTAACTACTAAGCTATTCAGTAATGAGCCACCTGGAGTAATGAAACAGAATGAGAACTTATAAATAGGGTGATTTTGGCCAAACTACATAACCTGTTATTTGTAAAATGACATTAATAGAACAAACCATCCTCATCACCTGGTTATGAGGCTGAGACAAAGTAGGTGCTAGATACAGGCTTGCTCGCTGAGATAACATCCGGCTCCACCAACTCATAATAATGGCGATAATAACAATACCTGGAATTTATTGACTACTATTGAGAAATACAGTGTACCATGGCTCACATCCCCAATTCAGCACATGGCATTCCATGCAACTGGATCCAGCAACTGGATTCAGTATATAGCAGTAGGGGAGAGGACAGAGGATTTGTAAGAACAGCAAATGAGAGAATTTATTATAGACAGAGGCACAGCATGCTAAAGCAAGACTTTCTGGCAACTCTAGGTGCCACCATGTAGAAAACATTCATTGGTGTGACCTTTGCTTTAGTGTACATAGGTTTATACGATTGGATAGAACCATAGGATTCACATTTGCAATAATGAAAGATGCATAGTTCTGAAACTCATTCTGTATTAAAATAACCATTAGCTAACTATACATTTAGCCAGGTGAAGGCACAGACATATTACAAATTCAATAACATAAGGCAAAGTCAATGGTGCCTTTGTTATCAGAATTTCCCCCTCCAGAATTTCCTCCAGAATTTCCCAAACGCTGAGGATTTTTAAATTGCAACATAAGCTGTTTGTCACCCAGCTCTGGTGAAGCAATGCCTCACAGCACACACTCACCAGCACGCGGACCTCCTGCCCACTGCATACAGCGTTATCCTGGACACATACGTGATTTTATCTAGCCCTTAGAATGACAACAATGAACAAAACCATCACGAAAATGCAAGCCTTTTGAAAACAACGTACATTTCCGTTTTTCCAATAAAAAAATGCCAGCATGTTTCAGCAAGTGGACTGAGCGTGGATGCGAGTGTGCCAGACCGACTGCTGATAAACAGGAGAAGTTTCAGTCTGCTGGGTGAAGGATGTGTCATATCTATCTGGTGGTTTTGGCTTCCCCCCAAGTACTCCAGCCATTCACATTGAAACTTGTAATGTGCCTGTTTCATGAAACAGAACTTTCCCTTCCCACATTTCATTGCTTCTTCAACATCGCCTCTTGTGCCCTAATTATTCATTTATTTCCGTTCATTTTTTCCTCTCTGGTATTAATTTAGCTTTCTTCCTCTCAGGGAACATATTCCAATGACCAAAAGATGGGCAAATCCTTTTAGAGGGATGATATGGGTGTAAAAATGTGTGTTTTGTGTGTGTGTATTTCTCTGTGTGTATATGCGCGTTTGTGTTTGTTGGACATTGTAGAAAACAGCTGACCCTGGCCTTTCAGAGTTACAGGTGTTAATCCAGTGCTCACTCTTTGTGCTGTGTAGGCCCCACAGAGACCCTCTATAGCCTTTTGCATATCTAAATCCATGTATCCATGACAAAAGGTTTTCTCTAGGAGCCTTCCTTGTTTATGAAATCCTGAACCCCATAAGGAAACCAAGAAGGGTTGACTCAAACCCCATTTCTATTAATGCTTCCCCAGAGGCTTAAAGTGGTTGCAAAATATCACTACCTCTGCTGTTCTATATCTGAAAGGATGAACGGCCTTCGTTCCTAGCTAATAGTGGGTTGTTTCACTGGTGAATGTTTGTGTAGCGCTATGAAGTGCAACCGTCTGCTACAAAGGCTCTTTGTCTTGTGTGTTTACATGTTTTGTCAAGGATTGAGTGTAATCGAGCTCTGCTCATCTCAAGACTCTTATAGAATCGTGAATGGCAAACATTAAAAGTAATCTTAAAATATGCATTTGCCCTAGGATCCAGAAGGAATTTTATATAATTTTCTTTATGTGTCCAGTAGATTAATATTTTCTTTATGTTAATATGCAAGTTTATTATTCTTGTTATCTTCATTTAATGTCCTAAGGAACCAGGTGAGACGATTTTGTGAGTGTAATGATCACTGGCATAAAGTACACATGAGGGTCACTCAGGACATGCCATCCTTTTCAAGGCATTTTGCCAAAAGTGCCTGGAGTTAATTAATTAATACTGGGAAATCCCCTGCCAGTCTCAGCTTTGAGAGACAAAAAAAATAATAGGAGTCTTCTAGGCTGTAGGCCAACACACCTCTTCGATAAAAATTAAAAGCCTAATCAGAGCTCTGGGATCAAATATTCTCTTCAAAGAGTAGCTAATACAGAATTCATTACATTATATGGAATAAAGGATAAATAAATGGTGTGCCCACTCACTTTCTGGTATAATTTATATGGCATCTGTATCATTCTGTATCATAAATCAAGTTCCCTTTACAACTGTGTTGGAGTTTCTATTGATATAATATAGCTTCCGTGGACCATGACGCCACATGCAGGGCGAGCCCTGTGCTCACCTGACAGGTAAAGCTTGGGCAGGAAGGTAAACAGTGAGCTGAGGCAAAGGGCAGAGACTAGAGAGAGCAGAATGCTTGATGGTCCCTCTTCTGTTCATACAAATCACCGGTGTATGTCATGTCTTAGCACACAGGGAAGAGGAAAAGCAAAGAGGCAGGTACCAAGAGAAAGTGAATAAGTAGCAGAGAGAGAAAGAAAAGAGCCACAGAGACATAAAAAAGACTTTCTCAAAAAAAGAGACCTCAGGGAGAGGGCAGAAAGAACAAGAACTGGGGATGGGGAGGGAGGGGGCACTTCCTGGTTAACTCATCCCCTGGTTTGATTGGCTGCTACTTGAGGACTGTTTCCCTGGCTGCAGCTGCTGTGCAAACGCTTCCTGCAATTAACTGACTTTATTTACTTTGTCTATTCCTCCCCCTCCTTTAACCTCTTGTTTGCCAAGCCATCTGAGGAGCCCACAACATTGGCTGGAGGAGGTAGATTTATACTAGCACACTGTATATTGTATCGACCTGCATCCAGTTAAAGCTCTGAAATATGTAAAAATAAATATATGTATTTGTATCCTATAATTTTCATGTAAATTTATATATTCATTTATATTTACATAATATCTTTATTACACTCATGTTGTATAATACACATTTATGCTATAAATATGTTATACATAAATATATGCTTATGTTAGGTAACAAATTTATGTAACACACACACATATATCTTCTAAATCACTTTAAGGTCTATGTGTGACTACAATATGTATTTACTAAGCAGTCATTTCCTGACCATGGTATATACCTGTGCACACACCTTCAAATACACAAGTAACCAAATGCTGACACATCCGACCTATCTCAGCAATGAGAAATGAAGAGAGAGAAAGCACTAATGTCTACAGATATAAAACTTGGCAAAATGGTGGCAAAAGCGAAGCTACATGAGTGACTGAATGTTGAATTTACTGACAATGTAATGATGAGTTTACTCTGACCAAACAGTTTAACAGTTCCTTCATGGGAGACAAGTATGTGTCTTACAGTGTAAAGCCACTGAAACATAATTTTAGGGTCATGGTTTTATACAGTGAGCCTGCAGTCAGCTTAATTTAATCATTCCAATAATCTATGACACCTACCGTAGTCAAATCTGTATGCAGCTAGTACTCAATATACATTTTAGGGGGTGGGGAGAAGATTCCCAATCTCACATTCCAAAGCCACCAAAAAATTCTTTTGATAGATATTGCAATACTAAAAAATATGTGTATGTGTGCCCATATACCCTAACAAATACATATGACAAATAGAACAAAATGTGTTTTGTGCACTATAAAGTACAGCCACTCATGGTTATATATCTTAAACATACATTAAATATTACCCTAAGCAATCTAAGCAGTAATCAAAATAGATTTAATATTTTGGAAAAATATATCTCATAGGGCAAAAATAGTTAATTGATTGCACGACTTAATTTTGAGCATAGTCCGAATTTGTACTGTCTTGATGTATCTCTTTCATTTTTCACTTGTAAGAGCTATGATTACAAAATCTTCTCTAAGAAACATCTTGAAATCCTTACACTTTACTCAGTGTTTTTTTTCCACAATTTAAGAGAAAATAGTTTTCTAATGATAAAACCATATTCACTTGCACTTACAACTCATTCATCCTTATTGTGACTAGAAGGTATGATAAAGATGCCACTTCCCCCAAAGAGCACACAGTAGAGCTTATTTGTTTAACCAAAGCTCAGTAGACCCTGCGGATGTGCTAGGAACACAGTATTTATCACTTGATGATACTACAGGACCTTATTACTATCTCCATTTTGCAGATGAGAATATTGGTTCTCAGCTAGGTTGGATAAGTTGCCACAAACATAAAGCGTGTGAACAAAAGAAAAGGACTCAGATTCAGATCCGTCTGACTCCAGAATCCAAATTCTTACCCACTGATCAAATTTGCACCTACTCAGGCCAGAGGAGAGACTCAGCTTTGCTTTGAGAAGTGATGCACTGTAAAGTAAGGTATGTATTTGCAGTATAAAAGAGGACATTCTTCCAACTGCAGTATCCTAAATGTTTCTCAAGGGAAAGTTTTCTGCAATCTCTTGTGTAACTAATCATTCTACCAGAATAAGACTTGCATAACGTTTCCTATTAAAAAGGAAGGTTAAATAGGAAAGACAAGTGGTTGAGAGAACACCACTGAGAATCCTTTAAAGAAAGCGACCAGCTCAGCAGGAGTGCCTCTATTTAGCCAATTAGTCAGACACATTTCTTACCTAGGAAGCCACTGGGCTGAATGAACAGGTTGTAGTTTCGGTTGAAAGGAGACAGGAGAAGATGATTTGAAAGAAAAGAAAGGAAAGAAAGCTGAGAACAATAGGATTCTTGAAAAGAGCAAATGACAGAAAAAGATAATGTCAAAGTCAAGTCAAAGAAAGAAAATTGTAGGGAGAAGAGAAAAGGAAAGCTGAAGACAAGAAAAACAACCTCCAGAAAAGAAAAAGAGGAACATACTCCTCCAGTTCTTTACATTCTCAGGAACTTTGCAACTGGGCTCCCTCACATTAAAAACTATTGTGCACAATAGAGAAACCCTTCAGTCCTTGGAAAGTAGGATCCTTTTGCTATTGAAACTTGGACACACTGAAAATAATCTTGTTTCTAGATTGACTGCTTGTTAGTAACTGCATCAGCTGTAATTTTTTTTTAAAGATTTTATTTATTTATTCGACAGAGAGATCACAAGTAGGCAGAGAGGCAGGAAGGGGGTGGGGGAGAAGCAGGCTCCCTGCTGAGCAGAGAGCCCATTCAGGGCTTGATCCCAGGACCCTGAGACCATGACCTGAGCCAAAGGCAGAGGCTTAACCTACTGAGCCACCCAGGCACCCCCAGCTGTAATTTTTTTTTTATTTTTATTTTTTAATTTATTTGACAGAGATCACAAGTAGGCAGAGAGGCAGGCAGAGAGAGAGAGGAGGAAGCAGGCTCCCTGTTGAGCAGAGAGCCCGATGCGGAACTCGATCCCAGGACCCTGAGATCATGACCTGAGCTGAAGGCAGAGGCTTAACCCATTGAGCCACCCAGGCGCCCCCCCCCAGCTGTAATTTTTGTCAGAGTAAATAGACAAACTTCTGCAAAGCCTCAGAGAAAGTCAATGGCCTCCATGTCTGAAAAAGAGACTTATTTTTGGAGACTGGATCACTCTACTCCAAGAGAAATCCTTGTCAGCTACATGGTAACTCTCGGATATCAGCAGAGAGGCCATTTTCTCTCTCATGTTGGGCAATAAAAATGTACTTAGATGTCCCGAAAGACAAACACCCATTCTACCTTTAAATTTTTATTTTATATTCTCTGCAAGATATTTGATGTCACAAAATACCTAGTTTAGTATAATTTGAGTCCTTCTTCTACACTTTAACTATATTAAGCTTATCTCTACTTGTTTCATTCTCTGATTTAATGAATACATAGATAAGTAAATGCATTTTTGCTTAAAAACTATCATGTCTGACAAACTCCATTTACTAATTTTCCTTTGTTTCAATTGATTATATGTTTTTAAATGTGAAGAAACAATATTACTTCCCCTGACTTACAAGTTCTTAAAACTACATTTTTTACTGGAAAGGGAAGTACCCAACTGTATAACTCACTCTTTAGGATTTTCTTAGAAAGACTACTCTCCCTCATAGAAATCTGAATCATGTGATTATACTATCAGAGAACTTAAATTTAGTAAATGACATACAGACAAATTCTACAGAATCTAAATTTGGATTCTGTTTCCTTTTTTCTGGTTTACCAGACATTCTTCTAGGAAATCATCATGGCTGGTTTGAAGAATCTGTTAAAATATGTCCCCAAACATTGAAGTCTATGAAGACTATGGGACTTCTCTAAAGAGAGTTGTAGGGGGGGGAAAGGTATTTTCCCAAAGCTACCTCTGGCTCTGTATTTTCCCTCTGTTTGTTATCACGGTTCCGAGGTTTGGATCAAACCAGCTCACCTGCTCCACATTACTCATTTCCCTCAGCAATGTCTGGTAACTCAAATGAACCCTTCATCTACCAAAGTTCCCATTTCCCTTTCCTAACCCACAGAGCGATTTCTAAGCCAGCTTCACTCACCCTCTCTCACCACCTGATGGTCTTTCTCTCAGAGGTCACAGAAATTAAAATGTCACCACAGTTTGTTAGATAAAGGACAAAATTACAGTATTTGGAAAGAGTACTTGATAACTGAATTGGAGATCTCTGATTTCTGATTTTTTGGCCTAAATGCTATGGAATTTTATTTCTAAAGTTCTATCTTATTTAAAAAAAATTTTTTCCACTTGGGAAAAAGCTGATAAACATCAGCTATCTTATGCCTCCTGAACATCACTTGGTTATCTAATATGAAACCTAAATTTACTACAGCCAAAAGGAATGTGAGATCTTTATCCAAAACAAAGCAAAAACATTTTTAAAGTCAGGGTGCCTGGGTGGCTCAGATGGTTAAGCATCTGCCTTTGGCTCATATCATGATCCCACGGTGCTGGGATCAAGCCCCACGCTGGTCTCTCTATTCAGCAGGGAGCCTGCTCTTTCCTCTTCCTCTGCCTGCCACCTCAGCTGTTTGTGCTCTCTCTTGCTTTCTTTATCAAATAAATAAATTCTTCAAAAAAATTTTTTAAGTCCTTTTCCAAATTTCTAGGTTTCAGGAAATCACATAACCATTCCAAAACCCCACAATCTTCTATGATATCTCCCTTCTTGTCATGTACCCTAGTCAATTTGTCATCAGTCTTGTTGACACTGATTACTAAATAGTACTAAAACCAGGCATTTCTCCTAAGTCCAAGAGAATGCCACCTCCTGCTGTGGTTTGTGAAAATCCTCCTGTGTGATTATTCTAGGCTTCCATTCTTTCCTTTCAGGTCCTTTTATCCCCAGACTTAAGTCCTTCAGGGCCCTCCTATTGCTGTGTGAATAAAGACAATAATCTTTAAGGCTAAAGATTAAATCTTTAATCATTTTCCACTGTGTTCTCCTTCTCTCCAGCCCCAACTGCCCATCCTTTCTGGATAATACTCTTTCATGCCCTCTTCATCTAAGCTACCTCCTATCTCAAAAGTCACTAAAAAAAAAAAAAACAAAAAAACAAAAAAAAACCAAACTATAGTGAATGTAAGTCTTCATCAATATTATCCTTGTTTTGGGGTTTTTTTAGGTGAACAGACAACCAAACATATCAGGAGCCAAATCTGAACTTTCTGCCTTCTACAGTCAGGAAGAAAGGTAAGATCCAGATATCTGGATCACAGCAATGAGTGCTAACTAGAGAAGAAAAAATTAGGAAAAACCCTCTAATACTTCTTCTCTATTCTCTGGATGAAGTGCAGTGGGATGGGGTAAGGGGAACAAGTGGATATACTGAAATCTTGCTTTTTAGCTTATTGATGATCCATATAAATTTCTCATGACAAAACAAAAAGATATTTGCAAATGATATATCCAATAAGGGATTAATATCCAAAATATATAAAGAACTTACACAATTCAACACCAAAATAACAGTCTGATTAAAAAATGGGCTAAAAATGGGATAAAAAAATGTCAGATCCCCTAAAAAAAGGGGATCTGAATAAACATTTTTCCAAAGAAGACACACAGATGGCCAATAGGCAGATCACAAGATGCTCAACATCACTATTAGAGAAATGCAAATCAAAATCACAATGAGATATCACCTCACACCAGTCAGACTGTTAAAGTAAGAAAGACAAGAAATAGCAAGTGTTGGTGAGGATATGAAGAAAAGAAAACCCCTGTGCACTATTGGTGGGAATGTAAACTGGGGCAACCACTATGGAAATCACTACTAGATATTTACCCAAAGAAAACAAGAGCACTAATTTGAAATGTTTATTGTAGTATTATTTACAATAACCAAGATGCGGAAGCAACCTAACTGTCCATTAATAGATAAATAGATAAAGAAGATATAGTGTACACACACACACACACACACACACACGCACGCACAGTGGAACAGAAAGAATGTAATCTTGCCATTTGCAACAACGTGGATGGACCTGGAGAATAGCATGCTGAGTGAAATAAGTCAGACAAAGACAAATAGCATACTATTTCATTTACATGTGGAATCTCAAAAACAAAACAAATGAACAAACAAAAAGCCAGACTCCTAAATACAGATAACAAACTGGTAGTTGCCAGAAAGGAAGTAGGCAGGTGGGGGAAGCTGGGTGAAACAGATAAGGGGGACTAAGAGGTACAAACTTTCAGTTATAAAATAAATAAATCATAGGCATGAAAAGTACAGCATAGGGAATATAGTCAATACTATTGTAATAACATTATATGGTGACAGATGGTCACTACACTTATCATGGTGAGCATTACATAATGTATAAAATTGTCAAATTATCATGTTACACACCTGCAACTAATATAATATTACATGTTAATTGTATTTCAATAATTTTTAAAAATTGGAATGAAATTTTCATGAAAGAAAATATGTAAGTAGTTGGATGCTTTCTGACACTGTAGGGTGATGTACCCAAGTGGAGTTCTGAGTCCTGAGCAGCAGAATGATGTCTGCTCTGCCCCTCACATAGTCTTTGTCACAATCCTCTGCCATGCATAACATTTTTTCCCTGATTTTAAAATACCTTCATTTTCTAGGATTTTGACACAAAAGCAATGCAACCGGTTTTAACAAGTGAAGCCTTGCTTTCAGAATAACGTATACTTTTACATGCTCACTCCACTGAAATATGGGGAAGTCATTTTCTGGAATTTATTTATTCCAAATCTTTCAGAACCAAGTAAAGATGTTTGTTTTTCAAAAGGTTGCTTAATGATCATTCTTTTTGACATTACATGACGGAAAGTCAACAATGTGACATTTGCCATAAGAAAAACAGAAAGATGGGGCTGAGAAGTACAATAACACTAGCTGCCACCACAGCAGCCAGTAAGTCTGGGATGATTTTTCGGTGCAATTTGTTTCTTTGAGTCTGGCAAAGGTTTTGGCTTCAGTTTCATGTTCTTTGATTATTATTATGCCTGTCTACTAGTAGAAACTGCAAGTACTCTTTCTGTCTTTCCACCCTGGAAGAGTGGAACGAAGAAATGAGCCAAATCTGCTCTTCACACGGGTTTAGAAGGAAATGATCCCACAACTGAGGGGAAGGATCCAGAAGGGCTATTTATCTCTACAACTCCATTCAGTGAGAGTCGCTCCATTACCGAGTCTCTGCACACATTCCCAGGGCAAAATCTTCGATGAGCAGTGCGTGAGGTATGGGGCTAACCTGGAACTAATTTGTTCAGGATAAGCCATAAGCTTTATTGCTGACAGCATTTCATGAGATGCAAAGCTTTCTTCATTTACAACGAAGCCCTCACTAACCTGCATCCCAGGCACCATGGTCTCAGTTACACGAGGTATACAAAACTCTGCTTTACCCTGCAGTGATCTTTGAGCAACAGTCGTGCGATTAAGCATAACGAGCTGCCCCCTAAGCACTTTTCCTTCTGCCACCCACATTTTAAGGTCAAAGTGACATACAGCTCCTCCGTATATGGTGACTATATCTATATTGAAAGAATGTCAGGATGGATTGCACAGCATCTTTCAAAAGAAAATGTCCTTCTCAGGTGAACTTTTTTAAAATGTAAAGAATATAGCTATATCAATTTCAAGGAATTTCCTCCTTTAATTGGCATATCTCCTGGTTGTTCCTACTGCACAATAAAAATATGTGTAATTTGTATTTAAAATATTTTATGATTTAGTCATAACAGAGAAATACTCAGGAAAGAAAAGAAGTTTCATGAATTCCATTAATGAAACACTACTTTATAAAATTAACATGGAGAGTGTATCATTTTTTCGTGGCTGCATGACAAACTAGTACAAGCTTAGTGGCTTCGAACAATGCATTTGTATTAGCTCACAGTTCTTTAGATCAGAAGTCCACACAGAGTGCCTGGGTTTTCCACTCAGGGTCTCACAAGACTGAAACCAAGGTGCTGGCAGGATGTGGGGACATCTGGGCCTTGGGGGCCTCCTCCATGCTCATTCAGGCTATGGCAGGATTCAGTCTGCTGGTCTGTGATCCCTGAGATCCCTGTTCTTTTGCTGGGGGTCAGCTGAGGACACTTGAAACTCCTAGAGGCAATACTCAGTCCCTACCATGTGGCTCCCCCCATCTTTAGAGTCAACAACAGAAAGTCTCTCTCACATGGGATCCTTCTCGGCTTCCAGTCTCTGACCTCCCCTCCCTCTGCCCTCTCGACCAGACTTAAAGGGCTCAGGGACCAGGTCAGGCCCACTATGGACTAACTTTCTTCTTAAAGTCCACTAGGCTGCACAATAATGCTTAATCACGGGGGAAATGCATCCTAGTCACAGCCTCAAATATCATGCCAGGCATGGACAGCAGGAGGAACAGACCCTGGAGGCTCCTTTAGAACCGTGTTTCCAACAGACGTTTCGACATTCCTCAGGGGCTCTCAGTTTGGCAGACAGACCTCCTGGCTTTTCCCCTTGGGGTGTTGGACTTGAGCACAGCTCCATGGAGGGCACTGGGCTGAGGGTCTGTGGTCCAACGCTAGGGGCAGCTTAGTCTACTCCCCCAGCACAATTGTCCCCCACTTCGCACAGCTTAGGGCCACACCAGGGTCTTGCTCATGGCCACACGGAGGCTACTGCTGTCATCTTTCCCTTCCTCTGCCACCTCTTTTCGAGTTCTATTTTAGCTGCTTGGATGTTACTGATTTTTGTGGATCTTTTGACACCTTTAATTGCTCTTCTCTTCCTACGCCTATTAAGTTTTCTCACCCTTTGATATTGGCATTAGGAACATTTTAAATAATTTGCCAAATAATGTTTTACTACTGCTGTTCTCTGTAAGTTACACTGCTTTGCCTTTAACCCTGTATTAATTTTGCTGTAACGTGTTAAGCTACATGGAGTGAGGTTAGTTTACAGATAAGATAAGAGGGCTTCTTAGACACCAAGTCTTATTTCTTATGGCTACTAACTCAAAAGGAGAGACAATTTAATATCGCAAATTTGTTTGAAACCCAAAAACTGATTTTAAAAATTATTTCATCTTTTGGCACACAGCTAGGTTGTGCCTATCCAGCTAGACTTTGAGCACCAACACTAAGAAGGAGTTACAACATTTTTCCATCATTGAAATTCTTTCAAACTCTCCATAAAGCTAAAGCATAGAAATATTATCATCAATACCAGAACCATGATTCTTTAAATCCTGGCACATTTCATTAGTGTGCTTTTAAGGTACTCTAAAGCCTGAATTGTTTCTGATTCATATGAACGAATAGAGAAATCTCACTTTTTTTTTTCTGGTCCTCACTCATTTAGTTTCCATACTGGAAAAGCAGAGATTAGTGGCTCTACGTCCACATCAACAAAGTGGACAAGAGCCACATTTTTATGTTTCACAAAGTCTACTCACACATTTTTCATCACATGTCTGACCTTTGAGATCACCTGGACAGAACTGCATTTCTACTTATGAACAGCAGAAATGCGCTATTCCTGCTGATTCTCAAATAACACCCACTGCTCCAGCACATAGCTTTTCTTCCCTTTGTCATCAGTCCTCTTCCTGCCCATCCCACTCAATTTCTGCAAAATGTGGTCCATGTTTCTTATGACACACTCTGGTGGTCTCCACACTAGGAAAAAGGATGCTGTTTGTTCTCCACTTTGTTTCAAAGCACAACTTAATAACGTGTCTCCAACTGTCATTGAATTCATCTTAACTATAAGGTGAGAAGAGACAAAGAATGCAGTGTCCTAGAGGGAACCTTGAAAACAACTAGAAGGGAAGTTCTGAGAAACATCTCAAAGACAGATTATTTCATATCTCTTTTTAAAATTTAAAATAGGCATGTAAGATTTCCTGGGGTCCTGCGACCAAAAGTATAAAAATATAAGACAGCATTAGACTGCCAGTTGCCCTTGATGTTGAATAAAATGGAAGTCTATTCTCTCCTAACCACCCCAAACTAACTTCACCCTGCAGCACACATGGCAAAGGTGCAGTTCAGTTCAGAAGGACATCTTAGATTAACACACAAAATGAATTGCAATTTGTCTCCAACAACATTGTGTTTATTTTGTTGTTATTTACTGTGGGGATCCCAATATCAAACATACAGAAAGAGACGAACCAAAGCTCTTTCACCTGGCAAATCACCAGAACAAAATGGTTGTCCATGAGTCAAAAGGAATGTAAATTATAAGGTTCAACTTTTTAAGGAAATGAAGGAAATAACCTAAAAATATCTTAAAAATTGCTAAAACTTTGAGATCTTTTCTTCTCAAATCTGTTTTAGGTAGAATATTGACCTACTAAAGTTGTCCATGCCCAATCCCTGGAACCTGGGAATATGTTGTCTCACATGGCCAAGGGGAATTAAGGGGAAGGTAGGCTGCATGTGTAGTGAAGGTTACTCATCCACTGATCTTGAGATGGTAAGTATCATAGACTATCCAAATGGGCCCAATATACTCACAGAGTCTCCTAAAAGTGCAAGAGGGGGCCATAAGAGGCAGTCAGAGTGATGTGATATATAATAAAAAAAAAAAAACCCTCTATCTCCCCTTGTTAGCTTTGAAGATGAAGAAAGTAACCGTGAACCAAGGAATATGGGCAGCCTCTAGAAGCTGAAAAGGTAAGGAAACAGAGCCTACAGAAAGAACCATAGCCTTGTCAAAATTTTCATTTTAACCTGGTGGGTCATTGTCAGACTTCTGACTTCCAGAACTGTACAAAATAAATTTGTGTTGTTTTAAGCCACTACATTTGTGGTGATTTGTTATGGCAACAATAGAAAACAAATATGATGGTGTTGGTTAAGCATCTGACTCTTGGCTTCTTTGGCTCAGGTCATGATCTCAGGGTCATGGAATCAAGTCCCATGTCGGGCTCTACACTCAGCAGGGAGTCTGCTTGAGACTCTTTCTTCCCTCACCCTCTGCTGCTTCCCAAGCTCTCTCTCCTGCTCTCAAATAAGTAAATAAATCTTAAAAAAAAAAAAAAAACAAAGGAAAACTAATACAGCATCAGACACATCTTTACTCACCAATTGGTGAGAAGTGACAATGTCTGAACTGACACATCTTAATCAAGACGTAAGACAAACTGAGAGTTTGTCCTTTCATTATGAATCAAATGGCTTATTATATTAATTATTAGACTAACACAGTAGTAAACTACTGATGGCATTAGTGATTGCAAAAAAATATAAAAATCTTAACTCTGCATTATGGTCCATAACTTGAATTCTCCAGGGATCCTGAAAAACAGTAATACCACTTGTTAAAAGTGCCACTGCCTTTGCAGTTCTATTTTCCAGAACTCTTTACAGCAAAGGAAAGGTATGTTTTCTACCTAAGGTAAATTCCAAGAACAAAATGCAGTCTAGACAGGTATAATCTCCCATTAATTTATAGAACCAATATTGGAATTTTCATAATATTTAGACATTGTTCAGATTTTTTGGTTATTCCCAAAAAGTCTGTGGTCAGAATTTTGCTATAAATGAAAACATAGACTTGACTCATGCTCCCTAAGATGGATTAATGAGATTTTTATGGTTCCTCCTACCCATGCTGCAGTCTACATATAAGAACTAAGGCTCTGTGTGGCTCCCTTGGGTCCAGCTCAGCTTCAGGGCTGTACTGCTGGGCTGGGGCAACCCCTGCCACAAGGAATCCCAGCTCTGTTATGGTCAGGCTTACTGGAAGGCCCCACTATGAGGCAGGATCCCCTACTAAGCTGCAAATGAATATATATCCTCCTTTTATTTAAAGAAACGGCTCTCCAAAGAGCATGCATCTTGAAAATATGTTGTACTCAGAGGCAAACAAGAAAGAGAAAAGAAACTGTATTCAAGGGAGGAATCCAGAACAAAAATGAAGGTGAAAGATACACACACACACACACACACACAGGGAGAGACAGAGAGAGAGAGAGAGAGAGAGACTGATATCTCGGGATTCTGTATGGGATTTCATGTAACTCTTACTCCCAAAATAGTACAAAACAGTCTAGGAGACCAACAGCATTGTTAAAGAACAACTTAGGTCTTTTCTTTGTTCATTCAACAAACATTTTTGGAGTGCTTATGATGTTCCAGACCACTATGAGGATGGGAACATGAGTACTGTTACATTATGTTGTAAATCTCCTATTGGAAGTTTCCAGAACCACCTTCCATGAGTCTATTGGCCTGGACAGTACATCTAAAACTTCAGCATACACAGAAGCCTACTGGAACCCCATTACAAGGTGGATTTGGAAGCATCTGAGATCCTGTGTTTGTAATGTACTCTGAAATTTGAAGCTGCTATTCCAGGGAATATACTTTGAATAGTAAAGAGCTAGAACCTGGGACTCAGCCTGCTTTATCCACCTCATTTTACTACTGTTCTCCAGAGAACATTTTATAAAATTCCTGAGATGAGACATTTTTCCTTGTCACTACTGTACAACTATATAACACAAGGCAGTAATATTTTTGATGCTGACCTTTGTAAGTGTCATAAAAAAGTGACTAGTAAAATTATAGAACAAGGTATATTTTCATTTTTGTGTGGGGGAGAGACATATGGATGAAGTAACAATCTGGAAATACATTACCTATATTCATCAAAATAGAATGACTCAAAATGTCAACAGCTCCAAAGCTCTTCCACTTACTAAGCAAGCAGGTGCGCTTTTTTGTCAGCAGGATATGGAAACATACTTATGATAAACAAGTGATGGTAGGATTCAAAATCAGTTTTCAGTGAAGGAAAGCTCTTTCACCAGGGCAGAGGTAGGGGCATGGACTGGAAGTGAATGCCCTGCATGCAGAAATAAAGCAGGCCATTACTAACCCGCCAGACAATAAAGCTTCAGGAGAGTCGGGTTTTACTACCATATTTTACAAAGCACCGTGCCTTGAACTGCTCCCAGATGCGCAGTTCAGGTTCACGCTCCTTGTCTCCCCTTCCTACTTTATATGAGGTGATCATATCTTTTACTCACAGAGCTGGGAAAGATGTCCTTGAATGTACCAACCATAGACATTTCTATCATTAAAGCTTGGTTATAAAATCTCCCCAAAGAACAAACGGTGGGGACCGTGCTGGCTTTATAAAAGTTCCATTAGTCCTAGGAGCGAAGTCTCCACGGCGGAAACCCAAATCCCTCACACATACTGGAACCATCGCTGACTGTAAAGGACAGAGCAGCTATGACCTTTCACATAGAGAGTCATCTGTAAGTGAATTAAAGTTATCACCAAAGGATTAAAATCATGGCTATGAATCAACAATTTCCAATAGATGAATACTGCTCCATAAGCTAACAAGTTAAGTAGAAGAATGGAGATTACCTTATTTAATTGCAGGTTTGCCAAATGTTTCTTTTAAAAATCTAGACTCCACAGGCTTCAAATACTTTTAAATGTATTTTAAGTAGCCATTTACATTTTCACTTGAAAGTGTTAATATTTCCTTCTATATTAAAGGGAACACATTCTATTGAGAAGGTATTATCTTCTTAGCTAATATAAACACACAGTATGGATATGCTAATAAAGTATTTTCCATGAGTTAAAAAAAATTACCATTTTATGCAGATGATAATGTAATGCTTAACCAGTAAAATAATTCCCTCATTTATTACAATAGCTGTAATTATAATAGCTGTATCATCATTAATAGCTATATAATAGCTGTACAGCCATTAATACTAAGGCACAAAATCAATTTAAATTTAGTCAGAACTTTTGTTATTATCAAAAAGTTATTAAGACTCCTTTTATGTATAATTATAATTGCCCCCAAAGCATTCTAAATATTTAAGCCATTTAATAAAGAACCAGATATCATAAAAGAAACCTTATTCTCTTTCCTAACGCTAACACAGAGTTTGGGTAACAAAGTACTAGAGCCTTAACTTTTTTTTAAGAAGTGGAGAAATGTTAAAATAATTTAATTTTAAACAAGACCCTTGGAGGCTGTCTTATCTCCTTGGTGAAATATATTAAACCTGATTAAATTCCCATATAATAACTGCCACTTCTAATGAAAGATGGCTTTAATCAATAACATACCAGAACATCATTTCAAAGTATTAATACTTTGTATGTTACATATATATTTAACTTTAGAAGTTAAAAGGTATTAACAAATAATAAAGCTAATGTTTATAGAAGGTTTTCCAAGTGTCAAGAAGCCATTTATTGCTTTACGTTTATTCTGTCATTTGATTCTAAGTTATGTATTTATTTATTGCTGCTATTATTATTATTCTCATTTACAAACAAGACAACTGAAATGCTAAAATATGGCAGTTACAAAATCTGAAAGTAAGTCACTCAGACTCCAAAGTTTATATACTTAGCTAATATGCTATGCTGCCTCAGTATATAGAGAATTATAACATAATCTTTAATTATTGAACAGGAGAAAACATTTGGACTTTTGATTCTGAAAGACAAATTAGTCAGCAAGATTTGTTTCTTATCTTTCCTAATAGCCCAATGAGATGAAAATTAAAACTGATAAAAGTAATGAACCTAACAGCAAACATAACTGGAGTGAGGTCTGTCAATGACTGAACACATTTCTGGATGTAGAAAGTGGAGGGGAGAGGGCTGACACACAAAGTGTATGGAGAATACTATGTCCTAGAATCTATGATCAAGGGGCTGCAGAAGAGGTTTGGGCAAGTCTCTCTGACAAATTCCAAGGGGTCTTAGACAGGCATGACAGGCATGACAGGTATGGTGTGAACAGGAATGAGACACAAGGTTGAGATCAGATGTTTAATTTAGGTCAGCTGTACGACCATCACCACCCAAACTCCTCCGACTATGTCCACAGAATGTAAGTATCTGAAATTTCCACTCAGGTCAAAAGTGTAACAGCTCTTGTTTAAGGAATCTGAATAAACTGGGAAGACCCAAGCATTCTAATGTATGTATCTCTACTTCTGGCATTTGGTAGACCCTCAACTTGACCACTTGACCACTTCTTATCCACTAACCAAAAAGTAAAGATTCCTAATCATTAAGCTCTTCCTTTCTCTACTCTACACTGAATCTCTACTCAAAAGAAAGAAAAACAATTTTTTTAATCCTAAATATGCAATAGCAAAGAAAAAGTACACTGTTTACCCAATGAAACACAAACAGACCATTAGCTATACAAGAAAAATGATCATCATGTAAGAGAGAGACCAAATATATAAATTAAAAAACTGACCCCAGAGGAAATAGAGTAAATTCAGAGAACACAATAGAAATTAAGGAGTGAATATGCTAATTTAGAAAGCTAAAGATATTAAGTGAGTTATTACCTCCATACAACAGGACAAAGGTTATATGTAAATTTTTTAAATAAGAAAATAAGCAGAAAGTCTTAAAAACTATATATGGAATTGCAAAAATAAAAATTTGAAGAGAAAGCCTACAAAATAAAGAGGAAAGGAAATTCCCTGTTATAATGAAAAATATAAATGAGACCAGTCCAGTAAGTCCAATATTCAACTAAGAGCACTAGAAAAACAAATGAAGAAAGTGAAGGGAAGAAGACAGAAAAGAATTTCTCCTAGTGACAGAGGAGTTGAATTTACAGACTACAAAGGCCCATAGCTCAATAAATAAAAAATACCAAGACCTAGACTCATGATCACCAAATTTCAGAGCACTAAAAAAAGCTTCAGGAGGAAAAAATAATGAAGTCAGCTGCCAAATAATGGTAAATGCAACTGGATCAGACTTCTTGTTAGCCACACTGATGCTAGGTTAATAGAATAATACTTTAAAAGCTTTGAGGAAAAATAATTTATTCCTTGGAATTTTATATCCAACCAAACTTTATTCCAGAGTGAAAGCTAGATGAAGACATTTTCCAATAGATAATGAATCAGGGGATGAGAGGTGGATATGGTTAAAAAGACTGAATGGTGTGATTTTAGAAAAAAGGCAGTGAAAGGAAGAGTGACCTCTGTGGGGAGAAGGGGAGTAAAAGGGGAAGGGAATGCTTAGAGTTGGGCAGGGGGAAAAATCCTGAAAAAACCAAAAACACAGAAAAAAAGTCATAGTCCCACTAAAAAACTGAGGTTAAATTGTGACTTCATTTTAAAGGGAAAAAAGGGGGGGGGATGTATGTAAGAAAAGACTTGATTTGACCTTGATACTGGAAACAATCTCTTTAGAGTGACACAGGAACCAGGGCAATGGGCCCACACAGGGAGATATGTAGTGCCTGCACCGTGCCATTTGGGCTAAAATAAAACATTATTTGTAAGGTTATAATGACATAAATAGTGTCACCTTTTTACCTTTTATTACATTTTACCTGTTTTTAGGTAGCTTTTACCTATTTTTACCCATGTTAGGTACTTTTTACCTATTTTATTAACCTATTATTACCTTTTATTGTCAGTCCATCAACTAGGCAAGAAAGACCTGCTGATTGGAGATGACAGGTACACATGTAGATGGCCTGAGCCATCTAAGAGTATATGCTGATGGGGGATGGAGCATGAAAGACAGGAAAGTAGAAGAAAAGTACTCATATTATAAAGAAGGCAGTCAGCAGGAAAATGGTATAAGGTGATGGAACAGAAAAAGCAGCTCAGACGCATTGTGTGAAATGTCAAGGGCAACCAAAAGAAGAACAAAAAGTATCATAAGCTAATATTGGGATGAAAAGAGGGAAGAAGAGAAGGATAGGCTAAAGGTGATCACTCCTCAACTTTCTTGTTGGGGAGTTGATATATATTTTCTAAAATTAATTTAATAAAAATATACACAGCAATATCCTTAACCATTAGTGACTACTCACTGTGTTTCAGGCCCTATTCCAAGCACTTTTATATATTTATGCATTTAATTCTCACAACAAGTGTAAAAGAATAATGAAGAAATTGGGATAGAGATGTTAAAGAACCTACCCAGAAAAAAGTCTGGAGAAACGGAGAAGGCTGGACTCGAATCCACCTCACTTGGCTTCAGAGGCTGTGCGTTTCATCACTGCGTAGGCCCAACTGCCAGTAGGTCAGACTTTAATAGTCTAAATTCGTTATATGAATTGACTTACATCTTTAAAATATAGATACATATAAAATGGGCAGTAATTCACTCCTTATTATACAGATGAGGAAATTAAGGACCGATATCATTAAGCAACACATCTAAAACTATGAAAGTGGTGATGGGAGGAAAGAAAGAATTTTTAAAAGTTGCCTCTGAGAAGTAAGACAAAAGTTAATTTGGAGATGGCTGCATTTCATTAGTAGTTCTTCTCTATTATTTGACATGTATGCGTGTATGTGTTAGTAAATGTTCTCCTCTTCCAGGGCACCAAATCTAACTCTTTTCTGAGAGGGATCTTGCAGCTAGACCCTTTACATATGGAGGGACAGTTCTTGTGAATGAAATATGATATGTGTCAGCAGTTCAGGGTAGGTGTGCCTTTTCAACCCCGTCTCTCTCCCCCCTTGCAGCAGCTGCACAGAGAGGATGCCCATGACTCAGAGGGAGGAGCCAGAGTCCAATAGTGACTACACAGGGCCCTCCTCACACATGTTTTCCATGAGTGCATGTTGGACTGTGATGTGACAGAGAAATGAACTCATTGTGTTAAACTGATGAAATTTTGGAGCCACCTGTTAGAGTGCTGATCTTATCCTGACTAATAGGCCACAAATGCAGAGATTGCTACATATTCCCAGTCTCCCCTTCTTCAATACCAGAGGATGGAAAATTGCACTCCATGAGCCAAATCTGGACTAAAGCCTGTTTTGCAGTGGTCCATGAGCTGAGAATAGTTCTTATATTTCTAAGGAGTTGGAAGAAGAAAGGAAAGGACGAGGAGGTGGTAGATAAGAAAGAAGGAAGAGAAGGGAAGAAAAAAAAGGAGAAAAAGAAGGAGGAGGAGAAACAGATACTGTATATGGTCCATAGAGCCTAAAATAGTTTCTATCTGGCTCTTTAGAGAAATCATTCAGTAACCCCATTTCTTTAGTAGGAGCAGGGCAAGTAGCTGCCCTAGATGAAGACTATATTTCTCAGCCTTTATTTGCAGCTACAACCATGAGACTTTGCACTGGATGAGGCTAAAGCAAAAGTATCATAGGCAACTTCTGAGCATCTTTGTTAAAAATAGCTGGCATGGGGGGCACCTGGGTGGCTCAGTGGGTTAAGCCCCCGCCTTCAGCTCAGGTCATGATCTCAGGGTCCTGGGATCGAGTCCCGCATCGGGCTCTCTGCTCATCAGGGAGCCTGCTTCATCCTCTCTCTCTGCCTGCCCCTCTGCCTACTTGGGTTCTCTCTCTATCAAATAAATAAATAAAATCTTTAAAAAAAATAGCTGGCATGCAGGGCACCTGGGTGTCTAAGCTGGTTAAGCGTCCAACACTTGATTTTGGGTTAGGTCTTGATCTCAGGGTCCTGGATCTTGAGTCTGCTTGAGATTCTCTCTCCCCCTCTCCCTCTATCTTTCCTCCCACACATTCTCTCCCCGACGCCCCTCTCTCTCTAAAATAAATAAATAAATAAAATCTTAAAAAGAAAACAGGTGACATGCATCATGATTATACCTTCTTCTTAGCCTCTTATTCTTCCTCCTGACTGGAGAAATGATGTAGAGTTTGTGTCCCCATGGGCATTGTAGAATAAAGCTGTCATATTTATCCTGGACTGTCAGTATTCTGTTTTATGTAAGTGAGAAATGCATTTCTATCTTGGTAAATCACTGTTATGTTGAGTCTTTGCTTCTCCCAGCTAAATTGACTGCTAACTAATAAAAGGTGTGAAGGTATTACTCCATTTTTTAAAAATTGTAGCTTACTCAAAGGTGTGTTTCATAGAGTTTGAGCCCATCCGAACAAGCAGACTAAAAATTGGTCATGGTCTCATAATACTTTTTTAATTGAAATGAAATTTTCGAGGCGCCTGGGTGGCTCAGTGGGTTAAAGCCTCTGCCTTTGGCTCAGGTCATGATCCCAGGGTCCTGGGATCGAGCCCCGCATCGGGCTCTCTGCTCAGCAGGGAGCCTGCTTCCACCTCTCTCTCTATCTGCCTGCCTTTCTACCTATTTGTGACCTCTGTCTGTCAAATAAATAAAACCTTTAAAAAAAATAAAAAAATTTTTTTATTTAACTCTGTTTCCTGGGGCAAATATAAAGGAAGAGTATTAAGTAGAAACTGACTTGCAGAGGCCAAAATAAAATAAAGCTCTGATTTCCAGCACAAATAAGTAGTTCAACTCATATGAATCTAGTTTTTCTCTGTATCAGTCAGGGCCCTGTTGGGAAACAGATGGTACATTCAAACTGGGTAATTTGAAGAGTGTTAAGAGACTGCAACTGTGTGAGCAGGATAGTGGAAACAGTAAGGCATGAATAAAGTAGAGCATGAAAGAGTGGGGGAAGAGGGCAGCTACATGGGGAGGCCAAGTGGAGCTGTGGCTTCTGAGAGAGGCACACTTCCCACAGCAGTCCTTCTCAGAGGTACGCCAGGGTCCAAGACACCAACTTCACACCCTTCCCATTCTACAGGCTCTCATCCACAGAATCTGATCTGAATTTGAAGAAGAAACAGGACAGACAGGATAGGGAGCAAGGGGAGCAGTAATATCCATCCAATTAATCCACCCTCTCTAAAGAGAGAAAACCAGAAGTTTGTCTTCTAAAATATCCAGTGATGTTCTGACTTACTGAATTAGTAAACTTAGGAAAAATAACTTATTCTGTTAGAAGCCCTTATTCAATGTCCCAATCATTATAGTCCATTAGGGAAGGCACACGGTGGACCGCTGCACTAGAAAGAGTTTTCGAAAAACCCAAGGAAAATGAACTTTTGCAATGTGTGTGATCTTGAGACAAACTACTGTGGTTAGGTCCTGGGTTAAATATGCAAGGTCACATTCAGAGAGTGGAGACACACAGAGCTAGGGAATTAGGCATCATGGAAATACCAGAGGGCACTTTTACCATCACTATTTTAGCATGAAATAAGGGACAATAATCCTTTGTTTGGAAAACATGACAACAACAAATCAAATGTACTCATTTTCTAAGTGTTGAAAACTCATTTCAAACTGTTGAGATAGACTACAACCAACCCTCCATGTGCCCAGAGTGGGATGGGAGGAGGCAAAGACAGAAGGCCTTTGGACACTCTTCTATCTAACTTTCACCATAGCACTTACCCTATTATTACCGGATATTTTCTTATCTATTTGCTTTTTGACTGTTGTTCCCAAGAAATATATGTGTCTTCATAGCCACAACAGAAAATATGTCTATATTCGTATCTCTAGGTAGATGTTCGGTAAGTGTTTGTTAAATGAGTATCAAAATACATTCATCTCTGAGGTACTTTTTGGTATAAGGCTAACATGGCACAAAGTAAATAATTTCAGAACAACTAAGTATCACGCTGAAGGATTTAACACCTGATGAAATGAGACAATCATAAACTCTCTTTTCAAGTGATCCCTCCTCCAAGAAGCCTCCCACAATGAATAAAAAGTGCTACCTCTGAGGGTCCTGGGTGGCCCAGTCAGTTGAGCATCTGACTCTTGGTTTCAGCTCAGGTCATGATCCCAAAGTCCTGGGGTCAAGTGCCCCATTGGGCTCCACCCTCAGTGGGGAATCTGCTTTACCTCTCTCTCCCCTCTCCCCCTGCTTGCTCACTCTCTCTCTAAAATAAATAAGGAAATCCTTCTTAAAAAATTGCTACCTCTGCTAAATCTCTAAAGTTCTTTGACTTACCTTTTAAATACTTCAGTCATTTTTTCCTACACAACAATTATTCCTTGCTACTACATCATCGTGAACAGATTCTTTGAAGAAAAAGGCCAAATTGCACGTGTTTTTTTATCCTTAGTGGAGTACAATAAATACATACTGAATCAGTGAGAATGAGATAATGAGATATACTAGCACCCTTGTAACATAAGGACATCTTTTCTAACTATCATCTTTGACATCATTTTTCACATATCTTCTATATAATTCTGAAAGCAAACATGTGCCTGGATTGCCTTGTCAAGTGGAACTAAAGCTACTTACACCACCTCAAGTAGGAGAGAAAAAAGGCTTTTAAAAAGTCAAATGTGCTCTTCACATATTTGTCATATTATTTGTATGTATGACGATTTGAGGGCCAACTTCTTTTATCTTCAAATTTGGACTCCATTAATCTAGGTAGATTAATTTCAAGGCAAAATGGCTTGACTTCTGGGGTGGTTCCCAACAAAGAATAAGCTATTAGAAATCCAGAATCTAATATTATATAGAAAACAAATAATTTTTACATACATAGTCACAGAGTCTGAGGAGAGTAATTCAATCACTGGTCTGAATAGATGTTAAACACTGGAATCAATTTTACAGGAATCAAAAAAAATGTATTCAAGTAGCAGTGATGGAAATTCAGAAAAACAATGTACCTGTGGCTTTGATGAAAACCTAAAGGTGCACAGCTCTTAGAGTTGGAAACTGGATGGATGAAAGAGTCAGAAATGCAAAGTGTAGCTTTTTTGGCAGGTACCGATGCCAAACAGAGCACCTGCCCCCCACTTCTTCATACACCCATATGCTTTGGCATGGTTTACCATGTCTGCAAAAAGTGACTCTTGAGGAGAGGGATGTAATGGAGAGACAATAGAGACAAAGTCAGCCTGCACTGCACTTGGCTCATGCAAGGCCATGAGGCTCTGCTTTCTGCAAGCACCAGATTCATTCACATGTTGCATCATGCAAGATTTTCTCCAAACCCAAGCAACAGAGTGAGTACAGACACATCAGCATCTTCCAGTGGTTATATTTTTCATCCAACAAGAAAAAAAAAAAGTCGTGAATCCCAGAGAGTATTCAGTGATTCCATAATGTCCACTTTTCCCAGAATCTATGTGTGCATCCTCTTTCTGTATATTTATGACTTTAGTTTAAGTGAAAGTAACAGTGGCAGCTGTTAGACAAGTCTAGAACAATTTTCCAGGAGAAGATAGACATAAAGATGCTTAAGGCATTGGAACAGCAAGAATTTAGGGAGCATCTATCATCTGCCAAGCATTGGGAATAAAGTACACTGAATATATAGTGCCCATGTCCCAGTGGGATGAAGGTGGTGTGTGTTCAGTCTGCATTAGTGAGAACCTAATAAGTGAAAGCACTAGACAGGGGAAATAATCCCTAAGAACTATAGTTGAGGAAGAACTAAGGGATGACTAACCAGCTATGTCACAGGCACTAGGCTAACCTAAACTACCTCACTTCCCACTCACAAGTGTTCTGAGAGTTAGATGAACTTTCTACCATTTTACATATGGCAAACTGAAGTTCAGTGTGGACTGAAATAACCAAGCTATGCTCTCACAACTATTATGGTTGATTCAGGTTTCATCCAGCCCAGTCTAATTCTCAACTCATGTGCTATACTATGCAAAATAAGTCAGTCAGAGAAAGACAAATACCATATGAGTTCACTCATATGTGGAATTTAAGGAAAAAAAAAACACAGATGAATATAGAGGGGGAAAAAGAGAGGCAAAACCAGAAAACGGACTCTTAACAATGGAGAACAAACTGAAGGTTATTGGAGAGGAGGTAGGTTGGGCATGGGTTAAATGGGTGAAGGGTTAAAGAGGCACTTATGATGAGCAGTGGATGTTGTACGTAAGTAATAAATCACTAGATTATACACCTGAAACTAATGGTACATTGTATGTTAACTAACTGGAATTTGGGGCATCTGGGTGGCTTCATCAGTTAAGTGTCTGCCTTCAGCTCAGATCACGATTCCTGTGTCCTGGGATTGAGCCCTGCATAGGACTCCCTGCTCAGTGTGGAGCCTGCTTATCCCCCTTCCTCTCTCTCTCCCTCTGCCTCTCCTCCTGCTTGTGCTCTCTCTCTCTCTCAAATATATAAATAAAATCTTAAAAAAAAACTAGCTAGAATTTAAACTAAAACTTGAAAAAAAATTAAAAAAATAAAATGAACTCATGTGCTTTCCACTATCCCACACTGTGTTTTCCCTTAACACTTACAAGACAAGTGGCCTTGCCTCAAGAGGTCTGCCATGTATTACATGGAGTAAGATGTACACATGAATAGGCATATCATAAGACAGAAACGTGTGCTATGAAACAAATAGAATGTGTCAATGTGGGAGAGTTCTTAGATCATAATAATAATAGTAATATTTATTGAGTGTTTAATAATATATCTAACATTCTAAGCACTTTACATGATTTTGTCTAAATTTCTAAAAGTATAAAATAAACATAATCTTTCTTAGATGCCTTATTGTAAATAAATCATTTTAAATCCCCCATATATAATGTAGTACCCTGTTATAAATAATATTTTTAAACAAAATAATATCTGTAGGAAGTCCATTGAGAAAAACAAAAAAAAATGGTACTAGATGCTGAGAGGAGATAAAGCAGAAATAGAAGGTATTGTCTTTGGTACCAGAAAGTTTCCGGTCTAGAAACATACTCTCATAAATACACACAAAAAAATGTACGAGCAACTAGGAATTAACATGAAAAAAATGAACTATTTACATAAATATTAATGGGATTCAAAGTAAATGTATTCTGATGGAAATAAGAGTTTTGCTCAGGTATTTTAAAGCATTTCCCAGAAAAGAATGGAAAGATAATTATAGGTAAGGGAAATGGACTAAAACTAAACAAATAAAAGAAGAAATGATTGAATATAATAAGATAATTATGTAACTTACCTAGCATAGTGCCCCACGAAAAGAGAATGCTCAGTGAATGCCAATTTCTATCTCTTCCTTCAACCCTGCTTTAGTTAAGAGTCTTAGTTCCAGGAGATAGAAAATACAACTCCATCTGCTTTAAACCAAGCAGTGTTATTTAATGGCCTGTGATGGAGCTGCAGAGTCTAGAAGACACCTCTGTGTTTCTCAGCCCCTTTCCCCTGAATTTCCCTCCAGGGAAACCAACTCCACCTGGTAAATGCCTTCCTCCAAATCCAGGCTTTCACCCTCCAGACCCAAATCCAGCACCAAAGGAAGAACTTATCTTTTCAAAGTTTGAATAATTGTCCTATACTTGTTATTCACTAGCCAGAACTGAATGATATGCTCACCCATTGGCCACTGAAAGGGCTTTGCTTTTATTCTAAATGAAATGGGGAATTATGGGGTGTTTTGAAAATAGGAGTGACATGACCCAACTTAGCTTTTAGAATCACTCTAGCTGTAGTAGGTGAGGGTAGGATGTGAATGTCCAGTCAGAAGTCTCTAACAGCAATCTTAAGAGTTATAATGGTAACCTGGACCAGGGTGGTGCCAGTGAGGTTGTGATAAATGGTCAGGTCCAAAATACAATAACTTCAGGGCAGGACCAAGACAATTTCTTGAATGACTGGGTGTGACATAAGAGAGAAAAAGAAGAGTCAAAAATAATATTTTAAGCCTGAGTAACCAGAAGGATGGACTGTTCTTAATTGAAATTGAACAGGTGTCTTGTTTATTAGACAAAAATCAAGATATTTATTAGATATCCAAGTGAAAACCTTGAGGAAACAAATGGATATACTGTAATAGAGTTCAGAAGTGAAGTCTGATCTGGGCATATAATAATACAAATGCAGATAGAAAAGAGACAAGGAAAAAGGGTTGAGCTCTGGAGTCTTCCACTGTTGGTGAGAAGGAGGAATATAAAAAGGAAAGTGAGAAAAGTTAACCAGTACGATAGGAAGAAACTCAAGAGTGGTGTCTCTGATTCCTTATGAAGATGTAGAGCAAGTTAGAGAAAGAAATAGACAGTGTCAAACTTCAAGAGGGCCAAGACAGTCATCTCTACACAGCCCACTTCTAACACTGGCAGTTGTGGCAGTTGGGGCAAGACCACAAACACAGGCTCCTCACGTGTCTAAATATTTGAAAGTTGTAAATCAAATCCAAAGACTGTCACTTAAAAATGTATCCCATTCTCCTGAATTAAGAACTATACTTTTCTACATGCCTAGAAGGCCCGATTCAAATTGAGAATTTTTAGACTCCTCAGGACTCTATAGGGAACTCAACAACACAGAACTACTGAACCCATCCCTTCCCCTCCTACATGGTTAGGTGTCTTGCAAAGATAAGTACGGACATCCCAGCCTACTCTTAGATTTAGGAAAGATCAAATTTCTTCTCTGTGTGTACACACCCATGTCCACAGAACCAAAATGACGTTCCCCACTTGGAGCCAGTATCCTTCCCTCTAGACCATACTCTGGTAACTAGGCTTATGGACTTGCCTGAACCTGACTCCAGGGCCTCTGTGGGCCTCCTCCCCAGGATTGCCAAAGAGCAGCAGTTTGGAGGAATACAAATAAAATGAAGACATTTGTGCGAGGATATCCACATTTGTGAATGATGACAGTAAATATCACTAAAAAAGAAGATATAAAGCTAGACAGAAAATTGCAGCCTAGGGAACTCCTAGGGAGCTCCATCTCTCCACAAAGACCATCAAAGAGCTGGGTAAAAATGAAAAACAAAACAAAAAAACCTTTCAGAATCAACTTTTACAGTAGAATCCAGCCTGAAACATACAACATATCAGAGGGAGGCCTGGTGATTAATGAAGCTGCTACTTTGCAGTAAGAAAGCTCGGTGACATTTAAATTTTTCTATGAAATCTAGTTCTGTGAAAAATACAATTGATATTTGGTGGGGAAAGTACTGAATCTGAAGATTGTTTTGGATAGTATGAACATTTTCATAATATTAGCTCTTCCAATCCATGAACATGATATGTCTTTCCATGGTATGGAATGAAATTTCCATGGTATGGAAACATGGTATGTTTGTGTCATCTTCAGTTTCATTCATTGATGTTTCATAGTTTTCCGAGTATAGGTCTTTCACTTCCTTGGGTAAGTTTATTCCTAAGTAATTTATTGTCTTTGGTGCAATTCTAAGCTGAACCGTTCCCTTTTTTAAAAGATTTTATTTATCTCTTTGACAGAGAGAGAGAAAGAGCACAAGCAGGGGGTGCAGCAGGGGGTGCAGCAGAGGGAGAGGGAGAAGCAAACTCTCCACTGAGCAGGGAGCACAACATGGGGCTTGATCCCAGGACCCTGCGATCATGACCTGAGCTGAGGCAGTTGTTTAACTGACTGAGCCACATAGATGACCCAGTTTCTTAAATTTCTCTATCTGCTACTTTGTTATTAATTTATAGATATGCAACAGAGTTCTATATATTAATTTTGCATCCTGAAGCTTCACTGAATTCATCTATTACTTCTAATAGGTTGTTGGTTTTTTGTTTTTGTTTTTTTTGTGTGTGTGGAGTCTTAAATATTTTCTATGTACAATATCATGTTATCACAAATAGTAACATTTTTAACTTCTTCTTTACCAATTTGGATGCTTTTTATTTATTTTTCTTGTTGGTTGTTGTGGTTAAGACCTGCAGTACTATGTTGAACAGAAGTGGTGAGAGTGGACATCATTGTCTTTTTTCTAATCTTAAGGAAAAAGCTCTCAATTTTTCACCATTGAGCATATTAGCTATGGGTTTGTAATATACAGCCTTTATTTATGTTGAGGCATGTTCCCTCTAAACCCACTTTGTTGAGAGTTTTTATCATGAATGAGTGTTGAGTTTTGTCAAATGCTTTTTCTGCATCTATTCAGACAATCATATGATATTTGTCCTTTGATAGGTTAATATGGCCTATTACATTAATTCATGCATGTTAAACTATCCTTGCATCTAAGGGAATAAATCAAATTTGGTCACAGTGAATGATTTTTTATTGTGCTGGTAAATTTGGTTTGCTAGTATTTTGTTAAGGATTACTTGCATCTATGTTCATCATGGATATTAGCCTGTAATCTTCTTTCTTTGTAGTGTTTTTTTTTTTGGGATTTGGTATCAACATAATGCTGGGCTCAAAATTAATTTGGAAATGTTTCCTTTTGCTTAATTTTTTTTGAAGAGTTTAAGGAGTATTGGTGTTAATTCTTCTGTAAATGTTTGGTAGTATTTACCAGTGAAAACATCTGGTCCTGAGCTTTCTACTGTTGGGACAAGGGTTTTAAAAGTTAAATATGCTCAAAGGGCCAAAGGAAACCATAAACAAAGAACTAACTAAAAATAAATAAATAAATAAATAAATAAAAATAAATAATAAAAAAACAACAAGTCTCACCAAATAGAGAATATCAATAAAGAGACAGAAATCATCAGAAGAAACCAAGCAGAAATTCTGGAGCTGAAAAATACAATAACTGAAATTCAAAATTCATAGAAGGGCTCAACAGCACATTTAATCAGAAGGAAGAAAGAATCAGTAAATGTGATTATAGAACAATTGAGATTACTCAATCTGAGGATCAGGAAGATAAAAGGATGACAGAAAATGAACAGAGTCCAAGAGATACATGGGAAACCATTAAGTAGACTAACATGTGCATAACATATGCAGAATGGTTGAAGAAAAAATGGCCAAATCCTCCAAAATATGATGAAAGACAAGATTCTATCCTTCCAAAAGCAAAACAAACTCCAAGCAAAATAAATTCTAAGAGATCAACACCAAGACACCTTATAATCAAATTAGTAAAAGACAACAACAAAGTGAGAATTTTGAAAGCATCAAGAGAAGTGACTTGGGGCACCTGGGTGGCTCTTTCAGTTAAGCATCTGACTCTTGATTTAAGCTCAGGCTATGATCTCAGGGTCAGAAGATTCAAGCCCCACACAGGGGCTCCATACTGGGTGTGGAGCATGCTTACAATTATTTCTCTCTCCCCCTCTCTCTGTCCCTGTAGCCCCCTCTAAAATAAATAAGTAAATAAATAAATAAGTAAAATCTTAAAAAAGAGGAGACAAGTGACTTGTCACACACAGGGGGCATACATAATATTAACAGCCAATTTTCCTTCAAAAACCATGAAGACCAGAAGACAGTGGGATGACATATTTAAAGTGCTCAAAGCAGAAACTGTCAAGTAAGAATTCTGTGTCCAGCAAAACTACCCTTCAAAAATGGGACATTAATCAATAAAAATGAAAGGAGATGAACACAAACTAAATGAGTTCATTGCTAGTAGATCTGTCCTCCAAGAAGTCCTAACAAGTGGGGTACTTGGGTGGCTCAGTTGGTTAAGTGTTCAACTCTTAATTTTGGCTCAGGGGTCATGAGATTGAGCTCCACATTGGGCTCCCTGATAAGCAGAGAATCTGCTTGAGATTTTTTTCCCTCTCTCTCTCCCTTTGCCCCTCCCCCTGCTCATGCTCTCTCTTTCTCTCTCAAATAAAATAAATAAAACCTTTTAAAAATTAAAAAAATGATCCAACTATATACTGCTTATAAGAGACTCTATTTATTTTGTTAAAAGATTTTATTTATTTATTTGACAGAGAGATCACAAGTAGCTAGAAAGACAGGCAGAGAGAGAGGAGGAAGCAGACTTCTTGCTGAGCAGAGAGCCTGATGCGAGGCTCTATCCCAGGACCCTGAGATCATGAGCTGAGCCAAAGGCAGAGGCTTAACCTACTGAGCCACCCAGGTGCCCCAAGACACTCACTTTAGAGCCAAAGACACAACCAGGTTAAAAGTGAAAGAATGGCAAAAGGCATTGCAAGGAAACAGTAACCCAAAGTGAGCTGTGGTATTTATTCTAATATGAGAAAAGCAACCCTTTAAACAAAAACAATAGAGACAAAACCAAACCAAAAAATGGGTTTTTTGAAAAGATCAACAAAACCGGTAAATTTTTATCTGACCTTACCCCCAAAATGAGAAAAGACTCAGAGTACTAAAATCACAAATAAAAGTGGGAAGATTGTAACTAAATTTATTAAAAAAAAACAAACAGAATCATAAGAGAATGTTTTGAATAATTGCACACCAACAAATTAAATGAACTAGATGAAATGGACACGTTCCCAGAAACATACAAACTACTAAAACTGACTTAAGATATAGAAAATCTGAATAGATCTCTAGCAAACAATTGATTGAGTCAATAATCAAAAAGACCTCTCAAAAAGGAAAGGCCAGGATCAGATGGCTTTATTTGTGAATTCCATCAAACATTTAAAAAATTTTTACCAAACTTTCCTCAAACTCTTCCAAGAAAATAGAAAATGAGGCTATACTCCCAAATTCATTCTATGAGGTCAGCATTACCTTCACACAGAAACCAGATAAAGACATTACTGTGAAAGAAAACTGTAGATCAATATCCTTTATGAATATAATATATACAAAATTCTTCAATAAAGTGCCAGCAAACCAAGTCTGGTAGTATATTAAGATTATACTCTATGACTCAGTAGAATTTATCCCAGAAATCCAAGAGTCAACCCATGGAAATCAATCAGTGTAATACACTGCATTATTTAAAGAAAAACCCACATGTGAATTTCAATTATTACAGAACAAGTATTTGAAAAAATCCAACATCCTTTCGTGACAAAAACACTCAGCAAACTAGAAACAAAAGACAATTTCCTCCACATAATAAAGGACATTTAAGCAACTAGATAGTAGTGATGGTGGCACAACACTGTGAATATACTAAATGTTACTGAATTGCACACTTCCAAATGGATTGTTAGATGATTTTTACTTCAATTAAAGAAAAGAAGGAGAATGAGGAAGAAGAGGAAGAGAAGACAAAGTAGCCATGACCATAATGGACAAGACTGATGAGTGTCCTGCTTTTACAAGACTTCCATTCAAACGTGAACATATAAGAAGCAACGAAGTAACTAATACTTGCTGAAAATGTACTCTGTGCCAAGCACTAGTCTAAGTACTTTGAATACAAAATTATGAACTCATTAGAATTATCTAATGAAGTAGATTATCTTCTTTTTACACATAAAGAAATTAGGATCAGAGAGATAAAACACCTTATCCAAAGTCAAATATCCCTAAAGTGGAGGATTTTAAGCCAAAAAGTCTATCTTTAGAGACTATGTCCATAACCATATATAATGCTGAGCTGGGGCTGGGGGGTGTGAAATAAACAGGGTATAGAGATGGCACTGCTGAAATCTCTACATAGCCTACTAACACACATTTTGATTTCTATAATTAAATTTGGCTGATACACACTAAGATTGATAAAAGTACACAGTAAATAGTCTGAAAGTTTTTGAGAGAACATGGAACGTTCAGCTTGGCTTGCATTCACTTGAGATAAGAATAGATACAGCAACAAATAGAGAACCAAATCCAATAAAATTCACATTATTAACCATAAAATCAAGTCATTTTCAAACTTCTTGTTGAATCACTGAGTCACATAAAATTAGTGTAAGAGGTTAATTTAAATATTACCAAATACAACTCCATCCTTCATTAGTTAATGAGAAGGTTGCAGAGAAGTTAAATAGCTTGCTACTTTGTGCCACATTTTATACCTCAATCCCCTAAATCTTAAGCCATCGATCTTTGTAGTATATTTTACCCATAACTCCATAAATCTGGCTATCAAAGTTCAGAGAGTTGGTGTGCAATAATTTTAAATAAAAATTTACATGAAATACTTAGGCTGAACTTTTTTATAAGCATATATGTTTATATGTGTTTATATATGTTTAAAATATTTATATGTATGCTTAATTCAGTCTACATAATTAAACATAGATTATGGTACATCTTTTCACATTTCAGCTTTTGCATCTTAACACAATATTGCAATATTTGGGTTTCAAATGGTGCAAAAAATTATTATACCTAAACAAACATTTCCTCAAAATACGAAAGAAGATGTTGATGAGAAAATAGAAAT
This sequence comes from Mellivora capensis, assembly GCA_004024625.1. Lineage (NCBI taxonomy): Eukaryota > Metazoa > Chordata > Mammalia > Carnivora > Mustelidae > Mellivora > Mellivora capensis. The sequence goes on along the minus strand of PISX010010442.1, from coordinate 9,531 downwards.
AAGAGCTAGGAAATCCTACAGCATCTTAGAAAAAATCAAGTGAACTTGGGAAAATTTGAGGTATTACTGAGTTTTGCTAAACCCTAGATAAGTGTTGGTAAGTATTTTTATATTTATTATACCTGTGTGTTATAAGAAAAATGTCATGCATATGTATTGAATTCACTTTTACTTAAGTTGTGGATAATATAATTGTTGAGGAGCTACTTAATGTCCAGTAAGTTTTTTGAGTTTTACAAAGTCTTCCTTCTCCCTCTGAACAAGCAAGTGGTGTTTTGCCAGCACAGAACAGAGCTTGAACAGGGGGCAGATTGAGTTTGGTTCTAAACTTAGAGCACACAAATTTGAGTGACTGCCAAGCTTGCTGAAATGTGTTTTCTCCAATCTTCTTAAAGTGCATGAGGATTTCAAAGGAAAAATTGTAAAGCCTTCCATTGTGAATTTTCTCTTAGTATTGAATATTTCCTGAATTGCAAACCACATAATAAATACAAAATTGGGATGTTTTTATCAAGTCCTGGTCACAGTATATTTCAGTTTAGTATATTTTCCCCAAAATGCTATCTTGTAATATTTTAAGCTTATGCAATTAGTTTCCTTTATTTAAATATAAAAACAATCTTGCCAATTATGGTTTTTAAATGAATCTACCCCCAATAATCAAAGAAGCAAGAAGTGGATCAGAGAGATATTTATATAAAAAGAAAATGTTTAATCAATAATGTTCCCAATTTCTGATCATACCAAAGAGTCTAAGATGATTCACTAGAGTCTTAAAGGGGGATGGGAAAGTGTTTGTGAAATCAACAGATTGATCCCAACATATGGAAGCATAGAAGGCGATTGGAAGTGGGAGAAGGGAGAGAAAGGACATGCAAAACAAGGTGCCTTGTCCATCAGTTCACTCCCTGCCAACAAAATGAAAAACATGTCATGGAGAATTTTCCATTTAAATGGATGACATTTAAATAATTCCTTTTGTTCATGTTTTTTTGAGACTTATCGCTTAATTCATAAAGCAGTACGAGTTATTTTGCATCTTTCTATCCCTTTTTAAAACTTTCTTCACCTAATTTAAAATCTCAATCTTTTGTGTTGCCGCTAAACGATGCTAAGGAAGACGCAGGAGGCTCAAAGAGGACGAAAGAGTTAACACCAGCAAGAATACAGTCTTTAATTATGAAAAGAAGCTGGTATTTGGGATCATGCTGAGAGGTGGGATTTTATTTCTAGATTTCATTTATTAGTGATCATTTTAACTGATTAAGGATCAGTTCTGTATTTCCATCTCTACAATTCCAAGTATTTGTTGTTTTCACACTTTGTTTTTTTTTTTTTCTTTCAGGATGAAACCCAATATGTCTGAAGATGATTTTTCTATAGGTTTTGCTTTAGTATTAGATTAATTATGAATATATCTATATTCTTGGCACTTTGAATTAATATTCTGGTTCAGAATTTTGAAAACATTTCCTTGTTTTTAAGAGAAAGATTATAAAATCAGCTTTATTTCATTTTATTTGATGGGGTGGTAAACATGAACTTGGAAGGTTTTCTCAGTCAATTCAAGTTAGCTAACAGCTTCATTGATGGTCACATTCACAAATAAGGTGATGGCATTTCCCAGACATTTAAGATTTGTACCCCTATATTGGCATAAAAGGTATATTGCATAAATATAATGTTTTTAAAGGTAGATAAAATCAATGTCACTAAACTATTTGCCAGAAATTAAATCAAACCAAGAAATATCTAACTGGCACCTAGCAGTCCTGGGCAGCATACCCACTGTTGTTAGGCTGCCTCAGTTGAAATGTTATTTCCACCAATCTGTGATATCAGGCAAATTTATCTTCCATTTGTCTAGGTTTCCTCATCTATAAAATTAGGCCATCATAACGAAACTTCACGCAACCTACGAACATAGGATTAGTGTGAGAATTAAATGAGTTAATACTTAGAACAATGCCTGGCATATATAGTAAGAGTTCAATTCTTATTAGATATTATTATGTAACATATAAACTTTCCTTGCAGAATTCAGCAAACATCATTTTTCAGTGCCCTTCCTGAAACTTTGGTGAGAACACAATCTATGATACATCTATGAGAACGCAATCTATGACACATGGGTACTTAAATTTTAGCTATTCAAATGTAAAGTATCTGGTAGATTTCAGATTGTTCCTTCCAGCACTTTGAGCAGGCAGCACAAAGACTACCTTGCAGGCTCATTCCTACATATGATATCTTTGGTTCCCAAGATCCACATCCTCTAAACCCCAGCAGCAGACATCCATCCTCCTCTTGTGAAACCCATCTTCAAGTACAAACCCTAAATTTATGAGAGAGGTGTGTTTAATCTCCTTCAGTGACTGAAGATTTGTCTATTTCGGCTTTATACCCTGCCATCTTTTGCTTCATATATCCCGCTATCTTTTGAAGCCATGTTATTAAGAGTGTAGACATTTCCATTTTTCCATTTTTTCTGGCAAATTAGCCCATCTTTGGATTATTTAGGGATATCTTCCAAGTTGTTTCCTTTTAATATTTTATGTATTTTTGTCTCATGCTCAGCCCATTAGTTAATAACAAAACTATTATGGAAGATTGGTTGCTATCATGGGCTCTGCTTGAATTCTACACATCACAGAAAGCTCTATGCTCCATGTTTTTAAGTATGCCATTATACTCCTGGATGGCTAAACTGGCAAAGTCTGTGTTTTTATGATAATATCAAAATTGGCTTATAACATTTCAACCAGCAATGCCTTTTTATTCAGGCATTCAACATTTATTTCACATATTCCATGTGCTAGGCCTCAGCTGGATGAAAAACACACATAAGGAACACTCCTGGCCCTCAGTTTGATTATAACCTAGCAATGTAGAAAAATTCAAGTGGTTTTTTCCTAGGATTATATCATTGTTCATTCTGAATATTATCATGGTGGATATCAATTGTGTGTGTGTATGTGTGTGTGTGTGTCTGCGTGTGTTTGTGTGTAGTTTTTCTATAATTTCAGAACTTTTAGGACAACTATAATCCAGTTTTATAAAAGTGACGCTGGTCCTAATTCTTAGTGCTTTCTCTGGAAAGGTTGCTCTGTGGAGTAAGGAAATATGGGGATTGCTGGCAAAAGTCATGTGGCCCATTCAAAACATGGGAGAGCCTGACACTGCTCTTCTAAATCTTCCAACCTGATAGGATGTAGCACAAAGAGCACACTCTTTTTTGTAAAGGTGTCATTCCTCATCCCACTGTTGGAGCTTTGTGGACACTTTCCTGACATTACCAATTGATTATTCAGAAACCTGAACCTGTCTGTAAGCTGTTGTTTCAGACAATTTACACTCCTTACTTGTAAAACAAGGGCTGAAGCAAGATTTCATTGATAATTAGATTATGACCTCTTATTATTGCATGGGTCTCTCAATACCTCCATTTCTCAATTCAGTTGCCAGCTTTCGCTTTTCTTTCTTTCCATCCTCTAGTACACTGGCCCATATTGTAAAAGACAATGAAATGAGAAAATCAAAGGAAATTTCACAAGACCAGCTCTGAAAGGAAAAGGACTCTTTTCAGAGTCAGAACCAAACCCACGGAGGAGCATGTGTTTTGTGCTGCATTTCATGAACTTTGAAATCTCTTCTCCCCAGGACTGCTTGCCTCTGAATGGGTATGCATGATCAATACAGGCTTGTGGAATGAAAACCTGGAAATGTTAATTTTGGGCACAAGCACTTCAGACACTATTTGAAAGAAACAACAGATTGAATTATGCAGAGGAAATGACGACATTTAAAATGTTCTCTTATCATTAAGACTCAAACTAGTAGTCCAATATCTATTTTTCAAGTTGAGAGGCATTCACCAGACATATGCTGGTTAAGTGAGTGTCTGATCTTTTCCTGCCCAAGACTGGGACAATGACAGTGGTGGTGAGGGTGACTACAGAAAGTAGTGGGAAGAATGGGCGTCATCCTCCACCCACAGGAATTGCAGCGTTATGTTTCTTCAAGAGTGATTTATTCCCATGGAAAGTTCCTTCAGACATTTTTTCACATACAGGCACAAAAATATGATGATAGGAAAGCAAATACAAACTAATAAAACCCAACATTTATAAAATGTTTTGTATGATGTGACTATCTCCTAATTCCTCCTATTTGAATATTGTAATATATTTTGCAGATGCAAAATCTGAATTTCAACAAAGCTAAGTGACTTACTTAGTCTGGAGCAAGAGCCCAGATTCTGCAGCCTGATTCTGTCTATTTAATCACCACAAATCAGCCCCAAACTGGAGGATATGTTTATCTCCTTAGAATAAAAATCAGGGACTGAGTTAGGATTATAAATATAAAGTATAAACACAAATATAAATATAACCAACAATTAAGTTAGAAATCTGTTCTAAAGAGAAGCAAAGGAAATGGATATGCTCCTGGCAAAAATATTTCCAAAAAACTATATGACTAAAGTGTTCTAAACATAGCATGTATCTTCTTATAGCAAATCATCCTTTTATAGGCAGAAACTGATTTTTAAAAAAATCTTAGATTCTCTATTTTTGTGACTATACTGCAACAGATTAACAAAGATAATAATTTGCAGATATTTGTACTTATAAGAGCCAAACACAATTTTAAGTGTATAAAACACAGTTTCAAGTAAATTTCATGAATTATCTCATCAGACAACATAATAACCTTTGAAGGAATTACCATTGTTGCTACTTTTCAGCTGAGGTAAATGAGACTCAGAGAGGGTATAGCATTTGTCCAGAATCCCTCTGTTCCTAGGAAGTCAAGATGGGATTTGAACTCTGGAACTCTGCCTCGGGACCTCAATCACAACAGGTTCTACACTGGGAAGGCTAGCCCATAGTCCATCTGTCCCACAGCCCCCACAGGTGCCTTACCACCTTTGCTCCCCATACCTGCCCAAGCCACTCCCTTCTCTGGCCTGAACAACTGTATACTCTCCTCACTGGCTTCCAGTTTCAATGTGGCTATGTACACATATGTTCCTCTCTACAGAAAATGTGATCTTCATAAACCATAAATTCAATCATGTTTGTCCCCTCTCCTCAAAACTCTTCAGTGACTTCTCAACCACTAAGAACAATGCCTACAGTCCTTATCTTGGCCCATAAAGCCCAACAAGACCTGACTTCTCTCTTTCCAATCTCATTTCCTTCCCCAATCATGCTGGACTTCCTGCTACTCCTTAAATAAGCCTTGTTCCTTTTCTTTTAGGACCTTTGTACTTGCTGTTCCCCCTGCTTGAAATATTTACCCAATGATATGCAACAGGGCTTTTCTTCTTACTTCATTTCGCTGCTCATGCCACTTCCTGAAAGGAGCCTTTGACATCCCTTAGTAAACTAAAGCATAAGTCCCCCCTACTTTATCACTGGCTATTTCCTTACCCTCCTCTTGTTTTCATCACTGAATTTAATAGTACTTGACATTATCTTACTGTTTGTATTTAGTTATTGATTTCTTTACTATTTTACCATTAAAAAGTAAACCACATGATGACAGAGACTTTGTATCATTCATTATATTACATCACCAAGACCTAAAAAAGTGCCTGGAAAATAGTAATCTTCAATAAATATGGATTGAATAAACTAATTAAAGAGTTAAATATCCTTAGGAGAGATATTAAGAAAATGTAATCACTACTAGATCATAGAGGGATAACATATAAAGGTCATTGATAAATACTGCAATTTTCTTTCCAGGAAATTTGTGTGCTGAACATTATGTCACATTTTAATTGTGAAAAACATTAAAGAATCCAACAAAGTAGAGTATCTTAAAAGAGGGGCAATGGCTTAAGATTATACAGCCTAGAGATCAATTAGTATTTGGACTCTTCTCCTGGACCTTCTTTTTCCAGTGTCACTAATGGTTGAAATTAGCAACAAACTTAAAAAATCTTACCGACCTGGTATCTTTTGGAATAGGGGAATAACCATTAAAATATGGTGCTTGAACTGGGGTGCCTGGGTGGCTCAGTGGGTTAAAGCCTCTGCCTTCAGTTCAGGTCATGATCCCAGGATCCTGGGGTCGAGCCCCGTGTCGGGCTCTCTGCTCAGCAGGGAGCCTGCTTCCTCCTCTCTCTCTCTCTGCCTGCCTCTCTGCCTACTTGTGATCTCTATCTGTCAAATAAAATAAAATCTTTAAAATAAAATAAAATAAAATATGGTGCTTGAACTGTTAGCCAATGTTTCCTTCCATCTTCCCATAGTCTGTGATTTTAACTTCCACCCAGAATTCAGATCTGAACATGGAAAACAAGTGAGTGCAATGTTCTCTTATATTTGAAAATATTTTGATTGACTTTATATAAATTGTAATCTAGTGAAGTTTATTGACAATATATCGGAGTTAATGTTATTACAGAATTATAACATCATTTTCACTTGTGAGTTTAATGTTAAGGTAAGGTCTTGGGTGTTTCTTTATAAGACCCCAGATCAAGTATTTCCCCTTAAATTTAAATATTGTCTCCTAGATTCATGCTATTTGTTCTCTAAGAATAAGCTCCAATGCCAATCTCTTGTGGGAAATATTATAGCAAGTGTTATATGGAATTCCTGCCTATCAGTGCACACTTTTGATTTTTTTTCATTAAGCATCCCAACATGCAAAAATAGAGGAAAAAACTATTTATCATCAGAAAAACCAGTGTCAGAAAAACTGCTGTTCAGTTTCTAAAAGATGGAAAATAGTCTTAAATGTTTTGACAGAGAACAAAATTCACAAACAAATGGAGAATTTGTGAATAACAACAAAATTTGGAGAAATGTTACAACCTAAAAATGTTCACCAGCTGCTTAGAAAAATCAAAATTCTGGTGTTTCTTGTGGATCATTTAGTTCCACAGCACAACGATTACGACAGTCAATAGCAAATGGGAGCCCAAAAAGAAAAAACGCATTAGTTAGGGTAAGCTAAAGTGATATTAACTAAAGGATTCCCAGTATATCCTGCCAATAACAGACATTTAGATTTTATTCATGTAATGTCCAAGGAAGAGTTCTCGCTCCATGGGCAGCTCACCACCACATGGTGGTTCAAGGATCCAGGCTTCTTCCATATTGTGGCCCCACCATCCCCTCCTCATCTGCTTCTACAACCTCCACCTGGGTGGAGGACAATTCTCTTCTTCTCATATCTCATTCCTTGTTGAGAATTAGTCACTAGGTCCTTTGCTGGATGACTGCATCCCAGTAACCACTGTTTACCAAGAAAGAGGAAACAAATCCTAGTGGTCAAAAGCCATTTCTGTCAGAGAGTAAAAGATATACACTACCTAATATTAATGCCCCCCAGCATCTGAATAAAAGGAGTTACATTTCTGTGATGTGTCAGAGATTGCTGATAGTCCCTCAAGTCAATTCTTGTCTTTTTCTATTGTATTAGGACCCTTGAATTTAACTGAGTACATGGTCTGCCACACTAAAGACCCCTTTTGTAACCTCCCTTATATTTAGCTGTGTTCCTGTCATGAAGTTCTGGCCAAAGTGAGGAGCATGGAAGTGGAGTGTACTATTTCTAAGTCATGCCCTCAAAGGGAAGAAGGATACTCTCTTCTTCCCATCTATTTCCCTTACTGCTTACTGAGATGTGATAAGCCAAATGACCTGGTAAGCCATCTGGGATTCTCATGAGAGCAAAACCCTTGGTAACACAGAGCAGAATGATTCAAGGTGCCCAGATTTTGATGACATACCAGCCTACTTATGCCCAGACAGTTAAATGAGAGAGAAATACACTTCTAGCTTGTTTAAGTCACTGTTTTTTTTATAAATCTCCATTACAGATGCCAAACCTATAACTAATACATATGGCAAACAATATGGAATTCTGCTCATCCCTGATTCAACATTTAAAATGTCATAAAAAGGGAACGAAAGAAATGAACTCAGCCAAAGATAAAAAAAAAATAAGTGAGCTGATTCCAGCTATACAACATGAACTGAACTAGATATTAATGGTCTTTCTCATTAAATGTGTGGCTACTGAAGGTGAGATAATAATAAAAATAATCTCCATTCTTGCTCAAAGGTTAAATCCATCCTTATAATGTTTATGAAAACCATTCCTCGGCTTATTTAGACAATTGCCTAAAAATGTTCTGGAGGATTTCTCTGAATTTCCCTGGAATACAATATGGCAGTACTTACCAATAGAAGGATATTTGTTTCATCAGACCAACTCAGACTTCAGGTCCCTACACAATGTGTAACTACTCACTCTTCACAGACAGACACACAGGTGCATATACAATCTTGGTTATCTATTTGACCTAATGCTCAAGGTGAACTACATCTTCAATTTTGAGTTTGGAATTGTTGTAAGAGATGGCTAGGACTGTTGCTATTCAGGCTTGGGGTGTGGGAGTACTACCAAGAGATAAAGGGATTTCCAGTGACAGCCAAGAGAACGTAAAATGAAGAACCAACACTGGCTAAGCTCAGAGACAGGGGGAAAGTCCTTTCAGAAAACTCTCTCTGACCTTTAATCAGAAAGTTTATCAGGGGTGTGTGTGTGTGCATGTGTTGCTTTCTTTCAGCACCAAAGAGTTAGAGTTGCTTAGAAAGAAACTATAATACAACCCATGACTTAACTGGGGTTGAGCCTTACATAGTCTTAAAAGAGCCACATACTGATACACATTTAATCTTTTCTGGAGCTTTCTTAGATTATAAATAAAGGTTATAGATTATGTAGATATAAATATATATACATATATGGATACGTAGATATAAAATAGAGGTTTACATATTATGAAGTTAAAATACTGCCACATTGTATTCTAGTGAAATACAGAGAAATAGTATTGAAACAATAATTTCCTAGCAGTGAGTGAGCCTCCCTGTGAAGACCCACATCTGGGGTGAGGAGATTGCCTCCAGTCTCTCTCCAGGGGACTGAGTCCCTGAGAATGGTGATTCCTTTGTTAGCAGCCTTCTTCCCTTAGGAACTCCTACTCACTAGCATATGCCCTTTCCCTCTGGAGGATGGAGAGGTCTTTGGTGACAACATACCCCCTATAGATCAACCACCAATTATTGTGAGGTTTTGATGATAAGCTGAGCAAACTGATCCAGTCACATTTAAAAGGAGAAATAAATTTCTCTACCTTCATTTTTGAAATATAGTGTATTTTTATACAAGGGTCATTCTTAGGCTCTGGAGTCAGAGCGGGTGAAAATCCTAACACAACAATCCTAAAATAACATAAGCCAACACATACTTCACAATTACTATATATATAGATACACACACACGTACATGTATATATATGTATATATATATATATACATACATACATATATGTATGTATGTATACATGTGTGTGTGTGTGTGCATGTGTGTGTGTGTATTCTCCAAACAATCCTATGCAGTAGGTTCTATTGTTGGTCCATTGTTCAGGCAGGACTTGAAACTGCATGATTTTCTCTCAAGAACCATGCTTCCCACCATGATGCTACACTGCCTCCCAACTCT
>PISX010010441.1:0-70351 GCA_004024625.1 Mellivora capensis | reverse complement strand
AAGAAATCACAACCAACACCAAAGAAATACAAACAATTATAAGAACATACTATGAGCAACTCTACGCCAACAAATTTGACAATCTGGAAGAAATGGATGCATTCCTAGAGACATATAAACTACCACAACTGAGCCAGGAGGAAATAGAAAACTTGAACAGACCCATAACCAGCAAGGAGATTGAAACAGTCATCAAAAACCTTCAGACAAACAAAAGCCCAGGGCCAGATGGCTTCCCAGGGGAATTCTACCAAACATTTAAAGAAGAATTAATTCCTATTCTCCTGAAACTGTTCCAAAAAATAGAAATGGAAGGAAAACTTCCAAACTCATTTTATGAGGCCAGCATCACCTTGATCCCAAAACCCGACAAGGATCCCACCAAAAAAGGAAGATTGGATTTTTAAAAAAATCAACCATGTGAACAACAATGGTAATACCAAGTTCAAATTTGTTGTTTAAATGTTACCTCCTCAGAAAGGTTCTTCCTGATCCCCTGGTGTAAAACAGCACCCCCTTTACTCCTGATTCTTTTACTCTGCTTTATTTTCTTCCCGGCATTTACCATGACTAAATATTGGATTTTCTACCCATTTGTTTACTGTCCATCCTCCTCCGTCATGACACAAACTCCTGGAAGGTAGTAGCTTCCTTTCGTTCACCGCTGTCTACCCAGCTCCTAGAACACATCCAGACCTGCTTAGTGAATGTCTGTGGGATGAATGAACGGCTGAGCTGGTGGACAGGAATTTGAGTGAACGGTGCAGGAAATGCAGGCTCTAAGGAAGGGGAGCTGACCAGAGAAGTCAGAGCACACTTCCTGCAAGCTGCTGAGCTCAGCACCAAGAGCATCCATTTGCATTCTGTCTCGCCAACTGCAGTGTGAGGTCCTCACGAGCCAGGACTCCCATCTTCTCATCTACATCCCTGGCACCCAGCACGAAACTAAGAATTCAGTATGCATTTATTGAGTAAGTGGAAAGAGTTGGCTTCTGGATTGGGAAAAAAACCCAGAGAATTCCATATTCTATTTGAAAAGAGGTGCCCAAGCTCCCTGGAACCAAGCCCCCAGACAAATGCATGGACTGTCCGTGCTCCTCATTTCAGGTCCTGGCCCACACCTGGCCCCGCCTGCCATGACAGCTGTGCGCCATGATGGGGAGGCTGCCAGAGGGACCGCCAGTAAGAAAACAGTAACTGCCACCTTACCTGTTGGCTGTCGGGTCCTTGCTTCTTTCAGGTAGTAGAGTGCTTTGTCATAGTCTCCAAGGTGGTAGAAGGCTACACCAGACCGGTAAAGAGCCTTGAAGTTCTCTCCTTCCTTCTTCAGGACTTTGAGGCAATATTCCTTGACTCGCTCGTAGTTCACCAGCTCTGCCTGGAGCAGGCAGGCTTTGGAGGAAGGAGAGAGAAAGGAAAGGGCTATAATACGGAAACTCTTAGTGCCTTTCTTTGGTTCTTTCTCCTTGTCTAGAAAAGATGGAGTAGTGTTGGGGCTTTATGTTGGGGTGTATTGCTATGGGATTTGTCACCAAGTGATCTAGGGTTCCAGGACCCACCTTCATTGCCAGCAAGCTGTGTGACCTTGAGTGAGTTACTTAGCCTTGTATTATGTGTTGAATTGTGTCCCCTCCAGAAAGATATGTTGGAGTCCTGACTCCTAGTACATCAGAATGTGATTTTATATGGAAATGGGATTTTTACAAAAAAGGTAATCAAGTTACAGTAAGGTCCTTGGAATGGGTCCTAACATAATATCATGGGCGTCCTTATAAAAATGCATACTACAGGGATGCCTGGGTGGCTCAGTCAGTTAGGGTCTGCCTTCTGCTCAGGTCATGATCTCAGGGTCCTGGGGTGGGGCTTGTGACTTGGGATTGGGCCTGCATCACTGGGCTCTGAGCTCAGTGGTGAGTCTGCTTTTCCCTCTCCCTCTAACACTCTCCTTTGCTCTTATTCCCTCACTGTCTCTCTCTCAAATGAATAAATTTTTTAAAAAGTTGTTTTAATTAAAAAAAAATACACTAGAGACTGAATGTTTATGTTCCCCGAAAAATCTGTATGTTGAAAGCCAGTCCGCAGTGTGACGGTATTTGGAGATGGGGTCTTTGGGAGGTGACTCGGTCACGAGGGCTGAGCCCTCCTGACTGGGATTAGTGCTCTTATGAGGGAGACCTTAGCGAGCTCCCTTCGCCTTCTGCCATGAGGACACAGAGAGAAGACGGCTGTCTGTGAACCAGTGGGCAGACTCTCACCAGACGCTGAATCTCCTGCCTTGATCCTGGACTTCCTAGTCTTCAGAACTGTGAGAAATGAATTGTGTTGTTCGGGCCGCCCAGTCTATGCTACTGACATAGCAGCCCAAACGGACAAACACACAGAGGTGAGACGATGTGAAGAAACACAGGGAGAAGATGGCCGTCTAGAAGCCAAGCAACGCCGGAGACCCCACAAGGTGAGAGAGAAGCGTGGCACCAACTCTCCCTCACAGCCCTCTGAAGGAACCAAACCTTCCAACACCTCCGTCTTGGGCTCCTGCTTTCCAGAACGATGAGATAACACATTTCTATTGTTCAAGCTGCCACTTTATGAGAGTTACATTGTGGAGACCCTAGAAAGAAGCCACGAGAGGCCCTAACAATGCCAACTGTGGCTAACACTTGTCGAGTGCCCACTGGGTGCAGACCGTTCGTGTCATTGCTCTACTTGTATTCCCTGACATAATCCTCAGAACACCATGATGTAGTAGGGGCTACTGTTATTCCCATTTTATGGATGAGGAAACTGAGGCCCGGTAAGATTAGGTCATTTCCCAAGGGCACACAACATGACAGAGGCGAGGCTGGGATGGATGGATGGGTGGATTGCTTGCTTCTTAAAAGATTATTTATTTATTTATTTGTCAGAGAGAGAGAAAGCAGAAGCAGAGGGGAAAGGCAGAGGGAGAAGCAAGCTACCTGCTGAGCAGGGAGCCCGATGGGGGGATCGGTCATGACCTGGGCCGAAGGCAGACATATAACCCACTGAGCCACCTGGGCATCCCAAGGCCTGGACTTACATCAAAGCCACCTGGCTCCAGTGCCCAAGTTCTTTATCGAGTTGTTGAGGGGATTTCCCAAAATAATGGCCATGAAGTATTTAACATAGGGCTTGGCGCAGAGTAAGTCACCCCAAGTGTCATTTAATATTATTATAATTCTTTTCAACCCTGTGCCCCTGCCGTGACAACTGCCTCTGATTTTCTTCAAGTTCTCATTCATGCAAGTTTGTCTTTGCAGTTCCGGGGACCAGGGGTCTTTCCATGGGCCAGTGCAAAAGCCTGCGCAGAGCACACTTTAGGACCTTCAAGGTCCCATGTCCTAGGCAAGAGGAAGCTGAGGCTGGCAGGTGCCCGTGGTGGGGCCCCTTCCTATTGTCCCTCAGCCATCTCTGAGTAAACCATCTCTCCTTGAAGAAGCTCCCTCTCACCAACCATCAGCTGCAGGGCCAGAAAGCTCACGAGACCCTAGAGAGTGATGTCCCCTTTCCTGGGGTGCCCAGCGGCCTCCCCTCCCTCACCCAACTCCCCGCCCTATTGAGCTACCTCCCCCCCACCATGTGATCACACAAATGTTTAGTAGGCACTGAAGGAAGATTGTGTTATACACATTGGAGGGATTACCAGAAAGGGGGAGGGGAGGGGGAGGGAAAGGCACCTCTCTGCTTCAAAGTGACTAAAAAGACATGTAGGAGGCAAGGGTACTTGGGTGGCTCAGTGGGTTAATTGTCTGCCCTTGGCTCAGGTCATGGTCTCAGGGTCCAGGGATGGAGCCCTGCCCTGGGCCCCTTGCTCAGCAGGGAGTCTGCTTCTCCCTCTGCCCTTCCCCCCCCCCCCATGCTCACTCTCTCTAAAATAAATAAAAATCTTTTAAAAAGAGAGAGAGAGAGAGAGAGAAAGATGGAGGAGGCAAAAGTGCTCTTCCCGCCAAGACCAGACGGGATAGTGGGGGAAAAGCCTGATGCCTGCTCCTCGAGCTCTGATTCCTCCCACAGGGGAGGAACCATCCTCTCTCTGGGATAGAGTCACTGATTTAAATCTTCAAAGGTCTAACTTCAGCTGTTTTGATTCCCATAAATAACTTCCCAGGGGTAAGAATCGCTGATTAGGAGATCAGCTCTTTCATTGGCCATTTTGGGGAAAAAGAAAAAATACTCACCCACATCCTTTTGGCCGACTGAGGGGGAGGTGAACCACACAGTCTTGGAAGTAGAAGGTGTAAGAACCAGGAAGTGGAAGTGAATCAGCCCAGATCTAGAAACTGACCCATTAGGTTTCACAGGCCTCAGGGCAGAAAGCCAAAGGAGGAGACAGAAGTGAGGGGCTGCTTCCCCCTTGGGCGTGGGTGGCTGCAGTCACAGAAAACCAGGATGTGCTGGCAGCCGGGCATCAGGCTGAGCTGATGCTCCCTCTCCTCTCCTCCCTTGGCTGTGGGGACCTCTTCCCACCCCCCAAGCTGCTGGATCCCGTCCTGGTGCTCACAAAGCTCTGCGGACAGGGAGAGGTTTCTGTCAAGAGCTTCCTGTGCACGGACCTCCCGGGCTACCTGTGTGGGTCTTGGCTCCAACACCGGCTCCCAGAGCTAAAGGATTTCCTGTCTGGGCTCCCATGTGCCTCATCTGCTGTCCTCTCTGCCCAGACAGGCAAACCTCTTCCCGCCCATCTTCAGACAGACACTTCTGTTGGCTGACCTGAGCAGTGAAGGAAATGGACCTTTGTCTCTTTTAAAAACAGCTTTTGAGTGATTAAAATGAGGGTGGGGTGGTGGGGAAAGGAAGCAAAAAGGCCTGGAAATGGAAACAGATCCTCCTCCCCTAGGGGAGAAGAAAGGCTAGCCATCACTCTGGGAATCCTTCACTGAAAATGTTTTGAATTCCCCTGTGGCTCCAGATCTAGTGGCAACGGGGTCACCTGGCAGCAGACCGGGTTTCAGACCCCGTGGGAGGTGAGGCAGGCAGGTTATAGGGTGTGGGGCCCCTGCTGGCACCACAGGCAGAGCCCAGGAAGATGGAGCAATCTAGAGCCAGCGTGGGTCCAAACGAGCCGCCATCTTGAAGGCTGTGTGCCAGGCCGGGGGAGGTTGGGGGAAACCAGGCAAGAAACCCGGGGTGTTAGCCAGAGCTCCTCTGAGGTAGAGGGTGTAAGTTAAAGTCTGGAAAGCTACCCTCAGCCCTACCTGTAGGTGATTTTTAGGCATCCCTGTAGTTTGGGTGGGGAGCTATTTGGGGTTCACATAACAAGCCCAGGGGAGAGGTAAGATGGGACGTTTGTAGGCACATCCTTAGACTAGAGAAAGTTCAGAAGAGGTTGACCAGCAGTCTCCTGAAGTTCCTGCCGCACTCCTGGGCCCACTACCCAGGGCCTGTGGGCCGCGGTCCCATCATGACAGTGCCCTTGCTTCCTCTCCGTGGTTAATCCCTTACCCTGTGTCAGAGGTGGCGCTCGGTACCTTATGTACGCTATGCCTTTGCACGCTCACGGTACCTATGAAACAGGTTCAATGCTGATCCTTTTACCGACGAGGAAACCCGTTCCAGAGAAATTAAGTAACTTGCTCAAAGTCGCTCAGCTAGGAGGTGGGAGAATTATGACATCCACCCGCTTCTGCCAGGATCCCCAGAGCGTGCTCTTGACTAGGGGTCTCTGTGGGTCTGTCTTTGAAGCCTTCCAAAACCAACGTAACCCGTGGTAAAAGTCACATCACCTGTGTAAACTACGTTTCTCTGTGCTCCAGGGTCAACAAGGCAAAAAGCAATGCCTAACTTCCCTGGGCACTGGGATCAGTTGTGACCAAACACTCCCCTCCATCCTAGAACAAATGGGCTGGTTGGGGAGGCAGAGTTCCATTATCTTGAATACTCCCATGTGTCAACACTGACAAGGAGAAGGGAAGAGAGGGAGCACACGGACGGAGGGGGGCCCTCCACCAATACAAAGTATCACGGGAGGGCTTCATGGAAGAAGTGGCATTTAAGCTGGCTCTGAGTGTTTCTCAACCTTAGCACTATAAACGTTTTGTTTATTTATTTATTTATTTATTTGTGATTTTTGTTTATTTATCTGACAGAGAGAGACAGAGCACAAGTAGGCAGAGCAGCAGGCAGAGGGAGAGGGAGAAGCAGGCTCTCCGCTGAGCAGGGAGCCCGATGTGGGACCCAATCCCAGGACCCTGGGATCATGACCTGAGCCAAAGGCTGCTGCTTAGCCGACAGATACCCCTACTATAAACATTTTAGGATGATAACTTTTTGACATAGGAGGATGCCCTGTGCTGTGCATTATATGATGTTTAGCAACATCCCTGGCTTTTACCCACTACATGCCAGTCATGACAGCCAAAAATACATCTCCAGATATTGCAAAATGTCCCGGAGGGGGAGGTAAAATCCTCCCTGAGAACCAGTGATCTAGGTGGAAAGGAGAAACCACTTTCTAGGCAGAACCAACAGAGAAAGAGATCGGGGGTGGGAGGGAAGGGGGAGGTTGACTTATTTGAGAATTTTGAGGAACTATGCCTGGCTGGAGCAGAGAGACTGAAGGGAAGGGTAAAAGGAAGGGAAGGTAGAAAAGCAAGAGACCACCCGGACACCTACACCCTTCTGGTTCACGTTAAGGATCTGGGACTTTATTCTTAGTCACAGTGGGATGATGAAATGCTTTGACTGGGTTGACTGAGGCAGAGGCAGAGAGACAGGGGAGAGGGAGCAGTTTAAGAGGCATCTAGGAGACAGAACTGACTAGCAATAGGGAACTCCTGAAATATTTTCCCTCTCCTATTACACTCATGTGGTTAGAGCCCTTCATCCAGGAGGGCTCAGACTGCCATTTTGGATTCACTGATGATTCAGAAATTTCTTCCACGTTGTTGTAACCTGGTCTGAATTTGAATTAGGGTTTATAAGACGACAGTCTATGTGCTCTGCTATATGGAATGGGTTCATATTTTAAAGAGTACTGGGCTAGGAATCAGGAGAGCTAGATTCTAGTCCCACTTTTGCCACTAGCCAATAGTGTGAAAATCAATTTCCCTTTCTGGGCCTCCGTTTCCTTTCTGTAAAAGGAGGGACCTCCACTTGGCTGAATAATCTCTACTCTCCATTTCAGTCGAATAGCCTATGAATACAATTGTTGGCCACTGAATAGAAGGACAACATTGTTTCACTAGTTCCTCTTCAAAAGGAACTCTGTTCTCCCTACAACTTATGGTGAGGCATCTTCTGTTGGAGAAGATACTCAAAACTTGTAGGGCAGTGATCAAAAGGGCTTCTGTAAGACAACTTTCTGTCTACATAGAGAATTTTTGTTTGTTTGTTTGTTTGTTTGGCACAGCACAGATTTGAATTCTGTGGTCTCCCCAAGGCCAGGCTCTAGGGCAAGATCCTCCCTGAAGGGAGTAAGGTCTACCTCTGCCGGTCAGTTTCAGCAGAGAAGGCTGAGAACTCAGGAAGGCAGGTCTCCTGCTGGATGGAGAGGGAGCTTGTTCCCGTCCGTGGCCTTGACTCTGGGTATATATTTGGATTCAAAGGTGCAGTCATTGGGTGGCAGAAGAGGTACGAAGTGGGGAGACATGTCCACAGTAGACATATGAAGATGGGCCTGGACTCCCAGACAACCACACCCAGAAGCCCTTTTGAGAGAAATGTTATGGACCTTCTGGTCTCTGGGTCTTCTGACATTAAATAAATGCTACAGCCTGGAACCAGCCAAGCCATGGAGGATTCAGACAGGCTGCTAGTCATGGCTGGGAAGAAGGATTGAAGAGAAAAGCCTTCCCCAGGCCTACAGTGGGGACAGAAGTGGTGGGCAGTGCAAGTTACAGGAGAAAAGTACATTTGGGGGACCAGGATTGGGCTGTCAGTGTCCAATCGTCCTTGCACGTGGAGGTTCCTCTTCCACGGTCAACTTTGGGTGGTTAGGGTATGGTTTTATAAAAGGAGCCAACAGGCTTTCTTAGCTCTGCAAAGGGGTCTGTGGTAGGAAAAAAATGGAGAATCAGCAACTGAAAGAACCCCACTGCATGGCTGTGCGCTCGGGACAGTGGAAATCCTATGTTGGACATTCCCCAAACAACCACACTGAGACCTCAGGCTAAAACAGGTCAGGTTCTACTGGCTCTGGCACCTGTTCTGTTTTTGTTTTTCCTGGTGCACGCAGGGCACAGTGACTGCCTGGGCAAGGTGCCACTCGCTGGCAGGAGATGAAGGGACGCTGGATGAGAGGGGGAGAACAAGTTCATACAAACACTGGATTTCTTCCTCCAGTGAGTCGCTACAGTTTGCCCATACCGGCTGTCCAGAAGGGAAGCATGGGCTGGATGTGGGGAAGGAAAGGCCAGATTGGGGCCAGGAGTGAGGAGAAGGAGGTTGCCTCACTTTATGGGTTGAATTGTGTCATCCCCAAAAGAGATGTTGACGTCTTCATCCTCGGTATCTTAGAATTTGATCCTATTTGGAGAAAGGGTCTTTGCAGAGGTCATTAAGTCACCATAAGGTCACTAGGATGGGCCCTAAATTCAATATAGCTGGTATCTTTATAAAAAGGAGAAATTTGGACACAGAGACGGACACACACCTAAGAAGGACGATGTGAAAAGACACAGGGAGGAGGCAGCCATGTACAAGCCAAGGAACCCCAGGCCACCAGAGCTAGGAGAGAGGCATGGAACAGACTCTGCCTCACAGCTGGCAGAAGGAACCAATGCTACTCAAACCTTGACCTTAGACTCCTAGTCTCCAGAACTGTGATAGTTACGGACACCCTTAGGAAAATAACACACCTTGCTGGTCATTCCTTTGAGAGGCGGGCTCGGCAAGTGTCTATCACATTACTGGGGGAAAATTTCCTTGAAGGGGACAAAATTATTTGGTTTTCATATTTATTTTAAGGGGCAATGGCATAGTAGTAAAGTGGATGGAGTTTGGTGAACAGAGGTGACACTGGGCATATTTAACAACTGGGATAGGTCATAGCCAAACAGAAGAGGCATGGAGTATCAAGCCAGTTTCAGGGTGTCCTGGCTGAACTTCAGTCATTGGGTCTGGAGATACAGTCCCGGGCCACTGTCCAAGCTCTGCCACCTACCAGCCCAGGCGCTTGGGCGTGTCGCTTCATGTCCCTGGGCCTCGGTCTTCTCTTGTATTAAATGGAGATAATAATACCTATTTTGTGGGAACTCTTGTGATGATAAAATGAGATAATTAATGTATGTTCTATGCTTCACACAGTGCTGGGCACAGAAACGGGTTCTCTTTAGGAAACCATTAGTCAAATACGGTTTCCCCAGCAACATGCACGTTCACCAGAGAAAATTTCCATTTTGAGTCCTACACACAGTGTATGACACATACACAGAGCCAGAGCTTGATTTAAAGCGGATTTTCAAGACTAGGTCAGACATGGTGGAGGGTGATCTAGAGGATCTTTCTGCGGCAAAGCAATGGGAATGCGACCTGGGCAGCGAGAGGACTGGAATCTTCCTCCTGAGGATCCATGTCCAGGTCTGCCATGACCCACCCCATTCCACCCTTCCCTGAGAGTGCTGATTTTCTCCTCTATGTACACAAATGTTTGCATTCAGAGCTCTGAAAACAACTCTCTTCTTTGGATTTCTCATTTTTGTTTCATGGTCGGGGATGTACACAAACTCACACTTGCTCCGAGTGTTTCCCAAACATAGGCTGGATGCTTGGTTTTCCCTGAACCTTTTCCTTTTTGAAGGTGTGTTTTCTCTATTGGGAGCAGCTGGGGAGATGCAGAGAATTTTACAAAAGGAGATCTGCAGCCAGGAAAGGGGGCTTAAAGGAAAGAATGGAGTTGGGCTCGGGGGTATTTTCTTCTCACACATGAGCCAGCCTCTGAGTCAACAAGTGGTTTTACCCTCAAGCCCTTTACACCCCCAAACAACAAATGGGAGTGCTGCTTGCACCTGCTCTCTCGCTGCTCATAGAGGAACTGGTTCCCCAAGCAGCATCTGGCTGACAGCTTTATGGATGGGAAGGGGATGGACCCAAAGTAGCTGAGCTCCTCTGGGGTCCTAATAATTCAGGAGAACTAGGAGCTCGAAACGCCAGCGGTGGCAGGAAAATGAATAGGCCTGGTTCCTGACTCTGTAGGGCTTTAGAGAGTCTGGGAGGGAAAGAGGGAAGTATTTTTAGCAGAGAAGTTGCTGGCCAGTTTCGGTGCCTCCGAGCTAGTTGATTCAAGACAGTGTCCCTGGCATTGGCATTCATGCGTGGGTCCTTGCGTTAAAACACCTCACCACTCTGGATTTCGACTTTCTAGTGCATAAGCATAAAAATAATTATGGTGGCTATCTACCTTTTCCTTGCAGGCTTGCTGGCAGGATGCAATAAGTCTGACATCTGGGAAGAACCCTACAGACAAATGTTTCACGTTAAATCACCCGTGGAAACGTGTTTAACATAGAGATCCTAGACCTCATGCCCAACAATGAAGATTCCAAAGGGCCGGGATGGAGGCCAGTAATACACATTTTTAAGAAGTCCCCAGTGGGCGTCTGTAGGGGCCTTCACCTCCCGAGCTGGTACTTTATATTCTAGCATTTTGGATGTAGGTTTCTTAAGGACCACGCAGTCGGTTAAACCAACTGTGAGAGCCCAGGAAAGCTGGGAGCAGCTTCAGGGTTACCCACAAGGCCAAAAGGTCCCAGATGGCCAAGTCCTAGAGCTGGAAAAAAATCTGCACATGTGGGAAAACAACAGTTCTCAGACAGATGATCAGCTCGTGACATTTTGGGGTTTTTCTCTTCTTAGTGATTAGAGACTTCTGCCTAGAGAAGAGCAGCCTAGGCCAGGGAACTCGGGAAAGAGAGCAGAAGGCCTGAGATGCTCCAGGCTGAGCTCAAGAGAATCTGGTCCTATAGGCGGTGTTCATCCATCCCTCCAGAAGAGTAAGAACAAATGAGTTTTATTAAGCCTAAATGGACGAGGCGCTATTCTTTTTTTTTTTTTTAATTTATTTATTTGTCAGAGAGAGAGGGAAAGAGAGCGAGCAAGCATAGGCAGACAGTGGCAGGCAGAGGCAGAGGGAGAAGCAGGCTCCCTGCCGAGCAAGGAGCCCGATGTGGGACTCGATCCCAGGACGCTGGGATCATGACCTGAGCTGAAGGCAGCCGCTTAACCAACTGAGCCACCCAGGCGTCCCTACAACGAGGCGCTATTCTAAGTGTTAACTCATTTCATCTTGATCACAAACTAAGAGGTAGGCTCTAGTATCTAGAAAATGGGTGCATTTTCTAGGTGGGGAAACGGAGGCTTAAGGATGTTCAGTCACTTGCTCAAGGTCACAAAGTGACTAAGTGTTTGAGTTAGGATTTGAACCTAAGCCATCTGGCTCCTGAGACTGTGCCCCTAAAGCACTGGACCCAGTGTCCCCCCAGCCCTAGGATGCTCAACTGCCTAGAATGCATTTGAACTCATGTCCTTCATGGACAGATTCGAGGTGTGAGGTCTGCTTCTCGTGAGGCGCGAGCATGAGGTCCCTGGCGATGCCAGACTGGGCTCACTTCACATGTAGACTTCTCATCTGGAAGCTTTCTATGTAACTCTCTAGGACCCTCTACCCTCCTTGTTTCTCTGCATCGAAGAGGGAAACAAGCAAACAAAACCATGTGCAAGGTTTCCACCAAGGTATTTTTGTTTTGTTTTGTTTTGTTTTGAAGTTCCAAAACCATCAGCATCTCCATTTCCATCCAGAGCCTACGGTTATCCTCATAGGGCTGACACGACAAGTCTTAGGTTTCTTCCTGAAACAATCCCCACCTCAGCTGGCGTTTGTAAGACTAACCCCCACGGTCTGATTTTTTAATTGAAATTTTTGTGGCGCTAACTGTACATTCACATAGAGTTGCAAGAAATAATACGAAGAGCTCCCCTGTACCCTTTACCCCATCTCCCACAAATGGTAAGTAACATCCTCTAAAACTATCGTGCAATACATTGACCACAAGATTGACACTCGTACAACCCACAGATTGATCCTTCCAGCTTTGCTCGTGCTTCTGCGTGTGTGTGTGTTTGGTTTTATCCATTTTATTGCATATGTAGCTTGCTCCATCTACCTCCGAAGTTAAGTTACAAAGCAGTTCCATGACCACAAGCGTCCCTCCCATTTCCCTTTTAGAACTACATCCATATCCCTCCTATATCCCCAAGTCTACTTTACCCCTTGACAACCACTTGTCTATTCTCCATTTCTAAAATCTGTCATTTCAAAGTACTATATAAAGGGAACCATACAGTATGAAGCCTTTAGGGGCTGGCTTTTTTTCCCCCCACTCCGCATAATCTCCTTGAGATGCATCCAAGTTGTTGCATGGATCAATAGTTCATTCCTTGTACTGATGAGTAGTATTCAACAGCGTGGACGTAGCCATCGTCTGACCGTCCACCTGAGGAAGCACATCTGGACTGTTCCTGGTTTTTTGGTTATTGTGACGTATGCTGCTATGACCAGTCACAGACAGCTTTCATTTCTCTAGGACAGATGCCCAAGAGGGTAATTCCTGGGTCAGGAGGGAAAACGTTCAATCAGTCATCATCTAGCATGGTGTTAGCTTTAGTTGTTTTCTAGAGGTTCTTTATCAAGATCAGGTAACTTCCTTCTATGGCTAACTTGCTGGGAAATTATTGTTTTCCTAGTACCTGATGGTCATGGCGTCACGCTGGGTAGTCTTTTTCCAATGAGGTCAGATCTACAGGTACAA
Source organism: Mellivora capensis (assembly GCA_004024625.1). Lineage (NCBI taxonomy): Eukaryota > Metazoa > Chordata > Mammalia > Carnivora > Mustelidae > Mellivora > Mellivora capensis. The sequence goes on along the minus strand of PISX010010441.1, from coordinate 57,590 downwards.
CTGTCAAATGGACCTTTTAGTTTTCCAAAGAATAAAATTATTTTTCACAGCCACATGCTCCGATCATGCCCATCACGGCAGCTCTTCATGAAGCATGGCTCCTCGGGCCTTCCAGACAAGCATCTGTAGGGCATCTTTTTGTTTGTTTAGGGCATGTTTTTGTTTGTTTGCTTAAATAGGGCTCCAACATGGAGCCCAACTCAGGGCTCACACTCAGGAAGGACCCTGAGATCAAGACCTGAGTTGAGATCGAGAGTCAGACATTTAACGGACTGAGCCACCCAGGTGCCCCTGTGTGGGGCATCTTTCAATCCCCACACAGCAAAATGGCGTCATTGTGGTTTGCATACATTGTATGCTCGATAAGCAGCAATACCTAACATTTTTATATTGTTTAACAACTCACTTGACCTTCATGATGACTGTGGGAAATAGGTATTATTAGCTCTGCTTCCAGAAGCTGAGGCTTAAGGAAGTTAAGTGACTTGCTAAGGCCATCTGACTTGTAAGGAAAGGGCCAGGGTTATCTAAACCCAGGTCCTATGTTGGTTCCACTCCAGCTGAGCTGGTGGGAAAGAATGGAAACCTGTATTCCACAATCTCTAAAGGTCTTTTTCTGAGTGCAAGCCCCTGGGAAGCTCTAAGAAAAGCAGGAAGACAGCAGTATCTGTTCACACCAGACCTGCCCTGCCTGGTGCCCAGACAAGAGCTCTCCCGCACACTGATGCCGTGACTCCCGCTACCACGAGTTGTGTGACTCTGTCTAGTGGGCTGAACGTCCCCTGACACCATCACCTTCACTTCTGACCTTCTGCTTTTCCAGTCCAGCACATGCTTGCATTTGATTCAAACAAGCACTGCCAATGATTTCTTTTGTTTTCTTTGTGTTAGCAACTCTGTTTCTGGAGAAGTCCACTTTGCCCACCCGTTGAGTACTTCATGTGGACATCCCCAGCGGTCAAGGGATGATGCATCCCTCTCGCCATAGCCACACAATGTTGGGCAGAGGCTCTTAGTAAACGTATTTGATAAAGATTCATTCATCATGGCCCATGCCATGGGAAAGGAAAATGGAGAGCGTTGAAAAGATATTGATATCTTCAAGGAGCTCATCCTCTTCTTTTTCACCCTTTCTTGGCCAGCACTAAGGTGACAAAGTTGCAGATGAGAGAGCTAAAGTGGAAAAACCAATTGAAAATCCTATACATTGCAGGCTCACGTTGGCAGTCCTTTAAGGGACATCAGAGTCTGCTCCACAGAACAGCAACGCCAAAGCCTGGGGTCAGTTCAGGCTGTCAGTGCTATGGCAGCATGCTAACAAGTTATCCCTCCCCTGTGGCCCCTAACTCTCCCTCTTGACCTCATCGTGGTAGATGCAGAGAGAGAAGGAAGTACTGGGAAGAAAGCAGGGCAGGATTACTGCTTATTGGAGTCTGCATAACACCCCTTCGTTGGGCTGGAAGTGGGATTTGGCGGGGCCAGTTGGGTCACTGAGAATGTGGTGATGAGCACATACCCAACAATAGTAGAAATCCATCTTCACCTTGCTGATGCTGGCCAAGCAAGACACATGTTCATGCTTACTGGCAGGAATTCTCAGCCAGGATGAGGGGAATTCTCAGCCAGGATGAGGGGAAATCTCAGAAGCCAAATTCCCATCCTGTTCTCCTTTTGGAGTTTAAAGAATGCTGTCCCTGGTCTGATCACCTCTCCAGCCACCCCTTCGTGACCCAGCAACATCTCTCCTATTCCTATGGCCTTTCCCACCGTCCTTCCGTGGCACCAGTGCAAACATCACCAGATACTTTGGGGATGAGTTACTTAACAGGCACACATGTCACCGAAAAGCACTTTGTGGCCTCTCTGTGGCAGCACTATGTGTAATAGCCAAGTTTGGAAATAACCAAAATATCCACCGGCAAGAGACTGGTTAAATAAATAATGGGACACGGGTACAATGGAACATGACACAGACATTGACATCATGCTGAAGAAAAATGCTTAGTGACACTGACAAAATGTTTTTAGTGGGAAATACTGGTGGAAAAATAAAAGTGGTAAACATTTACGTGGTAGAAGCTTTGTTGTCTTAGTACCTTTCGGAGTGGGAATTAGATTTACAGAGACCATCATTTATGAAGCGTTTCTTGCGTAGCAGACCCTGTGCTAGGCATGTGTGCATGTATCGATTCATGTCAATTATCATCACAATCCTGTGCAGTGCACATCATTGCTCCCACCCTTTACGAGAAACAAACTCAGAGAGAAAGACCTGTCCAAGGTTAATGGTGGAGTCAATGGGAAGTCAGGATTCAAACCCAGACCTCCTTATGCTAAGCAAAGTTCTCTCCCATTAGGCCACATGGCTCTGCAGATTTTCTGCCCATCTGTTCCTCTGTGTTCTCCTTCTTCCCTCCCATCCTCATTGGCAAACTCGGATTCTCACTATCTAGGAGTCAGGGATGGGTCCACACACGTTCCCAGTGACCCAGTTCCCTCCACAGCCCTAGGGTGCAGGCCCATTAGAGGAAGGAGCTCAGTTCTGACTCAGGGTGAGATCAATAGGCCCAGAATCACATCCCTAAATGCTTGGATGTGGCTGGAGTCCTGAGGGATCTTTAGCTTTGGGCCAAGGGTGGCAACTGTCTGAGACACTCTTAGCCAGCACCTGTTGCCTATAACTTTTGGCCTTGACAGTGTTTCTTTCTTCCCCCCTCCCTCCCTCCCTTCCTTCCTTTCTCCCTTCCTTCCTTCCTTTCTCTCTTTTTAAAAAAATTTATTTATTTCTAGACAGAAAGTGGGGGGCGGGGCAGAGGGAGAGAGAGAACCTCAGGGAGACTCTGTGCTGAGCATGGAGCGCGATAGGCTCCCTCTCACAACCCTGAGATCACAACCTGAGCCGAAACTAAGAGTCAGAAGCTTCACCGACTGAGCCACCTCGGCATCCTGACAGTCTGTTAAAAACTTTTATTTTTCTTGCCACCAGGCCTTCCTAGCCTAGTCTAACCAGCACTGCCAGGTTTCTGATGGTGAATGACTGCCTGCTCAGAATCCAAGCCTGAATTTTGAAATAATCTGGAAATACTTAGCAGTAATAGGTAATATTTGGTGACATCAATTTAGATTCCAGAGCCCAGAGAATATTTTAAATAGCCCTCCAATCCTTACTCTGGTTTCTTTCAGAGATGCTCTGTCTGAAGCTATCATCCTGGGAGGTTGTGAGGTCCCTTATTTCACTTGACCCTCCCTATTTGCAAGGGTTGCCTTGGAAATCTTAGTTGGGATGTTTTAACGATTATTTGTCAGCACATACCAGTAAAGTAGAATAAAAGCGAGCTTGTTGCTTTGTCTCTTTCCTACATCCGGCTGCTCCCAGAAAGAGAGGCCGGGGAGTGGGTAGCTAGAAGGTCTTCAAAATCCTAAACAGTTCAGCCCTTGTGAGAGGACACTTGGAAGGCAATGACCCAACCCCCACTGTTTACATTTGGGGAAACTGAGGCTCGGAGTGATGTGACTTGTCCAAAGTCATAGAGCAAGTTAGCAGCAGATTCTGGACTAGAACTCCAGTTCCCACCACACCTGTGCCATGTTTGAGGAGAACAGAGAAGGCCTGGGCTTGGGCTGTAAGGAGCCCAGGAAAGTGCACAGGAAAGATGCAGTGAATAAGCGAGTTGCCTTCCCATGCTCAGGCTGCTGTGTCTGAGGTACCAATGGGCAGGGTTTCAAACTTCAGAGGCCGGTACGAGTCCTGGACACTGATGACACATGGCACCCCTTCTTCCGTGCCAGAGGCACATCGCTAAAGCTCAGGACCGATTCATATCACAAGATCTGAGCGGACTCCCTTCCCCGCCTCACTGCCGGATCCGAGCTGTCACTAACGTACTACTGAGGGGCATTCTCCTACTGGGGGCTCCAGGCTGTCAGGATCTAGCTCTGTGTGTGGACTGGGGTGGCAGGCACTGCAGAAAGGGGCATGAATCCCACTGTGGGATATTAAGAGAAATTGGGGGGAGGCTTGGGATCATTTTGCTTGACATCTTCAGTGTCCCTGCCTGACGAGGCTAGATGAGACAGAAAATATCTAGCATGGCACTAAAAATCATGTCCATGAGGCGGCTTTTCTTCAGGAAAATAAAAAGAAGAAAGCCAAATTACTCACGAGTGAGAACCCTGTCATCATTTTTCTTAAAAAATAATAGCCATCATGCATATATAGTTAGAAAAGTCAACTACTACAGAAATATTTAAAATTAAAAAGTTAAAAAAGACCTATTTAAGGAAACTGAAGTAAAAGAAACCAATCTGAAAAGGCCACGTCCTGTATGATGCCGACTCCATGACATTCTGGAAAAGGCAAAACTATGGAGACAGTAAGAAGCTCCGGGGTTGTGGGGGTCGTGGGGTAGGGTGTAAGGATGAACAGGCAGAGCACAGAGGAATTTTAGGGTAATGAAAACACTCTGTATGATACCCTAATGGTGGATACATGTCATTATACATTCGTCCAAAGTCCAATGCACAACACCAAGAGCGAACTCTGATGTAAACTACGGACTTCGGGTGATTACGATGTGTCAGCGTATGTTCATCCTTTTTAACAAACGTCCCACTCTGGTGGAGGAGGCTGACAATGGGGCAGGTGGTGCACGTGTGGGGGCAGGGACTTTGTGGGAAATCTCTGTACTTTCCCCTCCATTTTGCTGTGAATACTGCTCTACAAACAATAAAGTCTTAATGATTAAAAAAAAAAAGTTAAAGTTAATTTATCTACCCGGTCCCCTTTTCAAGTGAGGTTAACGGCTTCACTTGAAGGATTTCAGATGATCTTCCTGACACAGATACATTTATGCTAGCTTGTATCTACTCGCACAAGGGACTTGTATTAAAGAGTGGCCTTCCTTCTGCCTTTTCATGTCATAACAGCTTTTGGAGACTGGTATGTATCTGCACACACTGAACGACCCCATCCGTGTAATGACCACACAGTTCAGAAAGAGTGGTGTGAAGATGACCTTTTTGAAGAGATGGAAAAGACCTTGGAGATCTTGGAATCCAACCCTAGTCTTTGTAAATAAGAAGACTAGAGCCCCAAAGAGAAGAGTCTTTGACACAAGGCACCAGCACGTGGAGAACTTGGAGTCCAAGTCCTTGTTCACCAAGCCAAGCTTCCACTCTGTTCTCAAAGGTAGGGATGTCAGAAGCAGGGAAATCTTAGTTCAGAGAACACCCCTCACGTTCTCATGAGACGATTTTTTTTTTAAGCAAGTGTTTTTGTGTGTGGACTATGAAGAAACCAGTATTTGGGGGACTATTTTAGTATGTGTGTTTGAAACACTATGGGAGAGTCAGTGTGGATACATATTTAATACAGAAACCGGGCATCAAGCGAGTTTTCCTAGTGGATACTTTCCAAGTATCCCTTTTATCCCAAAATTATTAAAATTGGAGGTGAGCATTTTCCTTCTTTGGGCAAGTCTCACTTTTTATTTCTCCTCTACTTTTTTTTCTCCTATGTATCCCTACCCACTTAAAATGCTAATTTACACTACTAATACTTTATAGTTGCAGAAATATATTCACGTTATTCCTCGCCCGCACCCTGCGAGTCAAGCTGGCATGATTATACCCATTTAATAAGAGAGGCAAACCAAGGTCAGATTAAGTTCCCGTATGGTAAATGTGCCACCAGCGGTCATGTGAGTCTGCCCCAGTCAGTATTCCACTAGACAGAGGGCCACTGGTCTCTTTGGTGCTGGCTTTGGGGACTCTCTGTTTTTGTTCCTTGAGAGATGAGGTTTGGTCCACAAAGCCAGAACCTAGTACCAGCCACACACAAACACAAACGAAAATGTAAATATTACTTTCCAGGATGTTAGGAGAGCCAATGTTCCACACGACCCAGAGCAATAATGTGCCCAACGTCATTTGGCATGAAAACTGAAACATGATTTTAAAGGAGGGCATCCTCACTCTCATGACATTAGAACCGACCAGGTCTAGAGTAATGCATTTGGACAATTCCAGACGTTATCCATCTAGTGGATAGTTTCTCCTCATGGTGTCTGCAGAGTGATTACTGAGACAGTAATGGCTGAAGGGAATTCCGGCTCTTAACACTTCCACTTAAATTTCTCAGGACCTCCTAACTGGAATTCACATGCTCCAAAGCAAGGGGGACAGAAAGGAGGAGGAAGTGTGGGTGGGGCTCCTGCAGCCTCTGGGCTCACTGGAAATCAGGACTTACCAGCTCCTTGCACTTCTTTGTCCATACAAGTTCAGATCATCTTCCTAGTGACAAAAGGGAAATTCTGACCCAGTTATAGAACGCAGGACACTTGTCTCTTAACCACCCAGAATGGTCATGGAAGGGGACTCTTAATCACACAAGTCACAATCACAGTAAAAGGATGTTTGACCTACAGAATATAAGATTGGACGAGGGGCAACTGAGCTGCCCTAAAAATGCCAAAGCTGTCCTTGTTACATGGGTGATGAGATATAGTCTGTGAGAGGAGATGTAGTCTGTGTTGCCTCAAAGGGTAGATAGAATATGACTAGATCAGGGGCACTTGGGTGGTTCAGTTGATTAAGCATCCGGCTTTTGATTTCAGCTCAGGTCATGATCTCAGTGTCCTGAGATCGAGCCCCACATTGGGCTCCCAGCTCAGCATAGAGTCTGCTTGTCTCTCCCCCTCCCCCTCTGTGCCCCACCTCCCCCTCCCCCACCCCCACACATGCTCTCTCTCAAATAAATAAAATAAATAAATAAAATATTTTTTAAAAAAGAATATGGATGGATCAATAGAAATTTCACAGAGGTGAATTTTAGTATTTAAGGAGGAAACTCCTAAAAATGGAGGCTGCAAGGTGAATGGTTAGGACCACAGACTGTGGAACTATAGAGTGGCAGATGAGAAATCCCAGCTTGCCACATACTGCCACGTGACCACGGGTGAGTGACATAACTGCTCCAAGCTTAAGCTTTCTGTCTCACAAAGTGAGAGCAAATGAAATTATATATATTAAGTATGTATATTTATATACATAAATTATATATAATTTTATATCTTTGCGCACATATATGTATTATACGTATATGTGTGTGTGTGTATATTCATCAAAGGTGGAGACCTTGTCCTTCATGTTTGCTCCTGTATACTCAGGCCCCATGCCCAGCATCTAGCACATATTAAATGCACAATTAATATTAATGGAATGATTGGATTTACAGGATCTTTAATATGAGACAGCTGCTGGAATAAGCATTTTCATTCATGTCTAACTCATTCATGAAACATCAGCTGGGTGCTAGGAACTGGGCTGGTTGTGGTGGTCTTTACTACCACTACTGTTTCTATAATTGTTAACATTATGGTTGTTGTTTTGTGGTGGTAGTTTTTAAATGGGTCACTGTAGGTGGTGGTGAGTACCTCTACTGTTGGAGATGTCTAAGCTGATGCTAGAAGCCAAGCTGGTCATGTTACCAAGGAAATTCACACACCTGTGTGAAGTTTGGGGTCACATCCGAATCTGAAATCGTAACCGATTACATAACTCTAGAGACCGCTAGTTAGCACCACTTCTCACTTTTGTTCTTTACACACAGAAACACCATGGAAGGGAAATCTTTGCCCCCGAGCTTGCTCCACGTAAACGTCATCTATAATTGGAGTGTTCTTTGAAAGCCTTTTTGGCAGAAAGGAAAGGGAAGATCCACTCAGACGCATTTCAACCTGAGATTCAACTCCGCTCAGATCAACCTTCCTTGGCACTATACACCTCCTTTTCAAAAATATTTGGGCACTGTTGGTTTGGGTCCTACTAGACATGGCATCATTTTATGGCTGATATGAAAATGTACATGTACAAGAGAAAGGTAATGAATGAGCTCTACATTGCTAATGAATGATTTCTAGGCCACGTGAATACCAGCAGGAACTAAACTCCTTTCATCTTCGATAGCATTATCTTTGGCTTTTTTATGTCTGATACCATGGTTGGTGCTAGAGGCTTCTGCTATGTGGTTGGAACAGGACTAATTATCTTGGTGAAAATGGAAAACTCTGTTCCCAACTGAACCTCTGACCTCCCAAAGTCACCTGGGAATTAGGTACTTGATGGTTGGTGGGTTGAGACATTTGGTTTTCATCCTAGCTATCTGGAGAAGGCACAGGCTGGGGGTAAAAGAGAATAGCTATAAGAAGAGACTGTCCCATCTGGAGGCCACTCCCAACTTGCAAAGCTCTGGGAACAGCTTTTGGCTGCTCCAGATCTTGGCCTTCCTGTCCTCACTGCAGCTGTGTTCCTTGTCTTGGATGGGACACTCCCATGTATTGTGGCTATAGGGATATCCTAAAGAGTTTCTGGCTAAGAACCAACCAATTCACTTCCCTTGGAGGCAGACTAAGGACCTTCAGAATCTTCTTGAGAAACTTAGCCAGAAGTTTATGTTCAGAATGTTCTTTCCTAGAAAGCATCCTACAAGTTTCAATTCTTACATGCTCCTAGAGGCCACATTTATAGGCAGAGATTTCTTGGCAAAGGTGCTGCCCAAGGAACAGCCTTGGGTCGACAATGGCATGGCCAGTCAAGCTCTCTCAGATGGCAAGCTCTTGGCTAAGCATCTTAGCATGAAGCCCTTCTTCTTTCCCCTTCTTTGACCAGTTCTTACCTCCAAAACTTATCTTCTAGCTACTGCGTTACCAGTTGTTTCTAGTCTTCATCTCCTTCTTACCACTGAGTTCCTGCATTTGCAATTCATCCATCTTCATGCTTGGTTATCTGGTTCCACACCCCTTTCTGTTGAGTACCTTTGGTCTGAGAACCTGCCTCAGAGTCTATGTCTAATTTTGTCCACCTTAGATATATCTATCCAGTCAGCTTCTGGTATCCCATTGGGGGTAACTTCAACGGTGGGTGCCTTATGCGGTCAGAAGTTCCCTGTGTTTGGTTTAATGCTCTGTTATTGCTTCCTTGAAATTCCTAACAATTTTATCTTTGGAGCTGTGTTTTGTAAGTGAAGTTTGATGGAACGATGGTGCACGAACATGAGGAGAAGTGAGAGGCGCAACCATTCTTTGCAACCCCACTTGCACGTAGCACTCAGGGTGCCCCATGAGCACAGAATTCCGGTGGACCCACAATGCGTGAGAATTCAGCAGGACCCAGCTTGAGTACGAGGTAAGACTGTCAGGTCTGTGACTAAGTAAGCAGGCAGACATGCTGACAGCCCCAAGAGGCATGCTTTCCATTCAACCCAGAAATTGCTTCAAATACAGAAAGAAAGCAGTAAGAAGCACAGATGACCTAAAGCCCCATCATATCCTCTCCTACTTATGTTTCTACCCAGCACTAGCCAAGCGCTTATGCTGAAAATGATGACATAAAAGGAAAGAGTGGGGTAAAAGTAGGGAATAGTGCCTCTTCCTTTCCTTACTCGGTAGAAAGGCAAACTTGGTGGAAAGTGCCCCATAAAGAATGCGTGTAAAGAAATGAAATAAAAATAGTTGAGTTTGTTTTTTTCAGCATTTCCACTGCTTTAGGAAGAATAGACTACATATGCATGTATAAGCTACAAGATGTGGATTGTGTAATTTACGTGATTTCACATAAATGGTAAGTCCTTTCGCGTTTCCATTTAAAAGTAGTTTTGCACAATATAAAGGTGAACAGTAAAATTCATGACAATAATTTAAAATTTTAATTTTCTTATAATGACATTAAATAGCAAATAAAAGCACCATGTCAAATCGAGAGGGAGAAAGATCATGAAAGAAAGGAGAAAAGCTTTACCTTTCAACACCTTTCATGATACTTCTCCCCATCCCATACTCATTTTTTAAATAAGGAGCTCCCCATTTTCATTTTGCACTGGGCTGCACAAATTATGTAGCCAGTCCTGGTCCCATGGCTTTAAGACATGTCCATCCCAAGCCTTTTCCCAGTGTGACCTCTCTAGGCCTTGCCATACCCTTGTCCTGGGGCTTCATATAGGATCAGTGGATACTATCTGTCCCTTTGGTAAAATAAACAACAAAAAATCTCTTAAACGTAGTCCTAATTGGATGGGAAAATGGGCAAAATGACATGGTAGGGGCTTAACCAAAGTCACAGGGTATGCCAGGGATAGAGGCACAAGCTGACTCTCATCTAGATCCAATGCCACGGCCTGTAGGCACTCATCTACACTGCGGGCATTTGAGTCTTGAATGTCATTTGAAAATACCAACAAAGTCATTACATGTTGTAATCTTTTGATCACACCCAGCTGGGGCCACCACAGCCCCATGGGAACCATGGGGAGCAAAAGGCTCTGTCTTTCAAGAAACTCTGCACAAAACATTCCAAGGCCCCAGGGGAGTCCTGTGTCTTGTTCAAGGTCAATAGGAGTCGATCAACAGGCCAACACGCGCTTCCTTTGCAGCTTTGGCAAGGAGTAGAGTCCTACATTGCCCTAGTTAGGTCAGAATATCTTTTCGATCACTGTATCAATGTCATTCAAAATTCTGAAAGAATGGGTTACTTCCCATCTTTTTTTTTTCTTTTCTTAATTCCATAAAGAATAAGATGGGTAAAATTAAGTCCAGGGGTCTTGCAGTATTGGCCAGATCCCTCCTAATCAGGAGGAACTCCAAGCCAGAACAGACCACAACCATGGGCACTCTGACAACTCTCTGCACACCCTTCACGTGACCCCTCAAGTCATCCAAATGGATTTTTAGACGAACATCTCTTAGTACATTGCATATCCTCGCCACCCTCTTGCTATTCTCTTGGAGCCTTCCATGAAGGATACCAGGGTCCAACCAGACCTAGGTTTTTTCCAGAAGCCTCCCAACAGCCTTTTGTTAGGTGCCGAGATGCCCTTAGCAACATAGCCTAATTCTCCGGGTACTTCTGGGCTGGTCCAAATTCCTTCCAAACCCCAAATGTTTCTCTCTATGGACAGCTGTGTAGAAGGACAGATCTTTGAGAGCACAAACGTCTTCAGACTGCTCCCACCAGGAGCTGGCTGGGCTGCTCAGCCGGCACCGTAGCCCAGGTGGAAGGGTCAGTTGCCTTTTTCTGCCAGAAAGAATGTGCAGCTGCTGTCGCCTTCCTATCAGCAGGCACGAGGGGGGGGACAGGGTATCTTATGGGCTTCACGGCACTGTTCTGGCTCTGACAACAGTAGCAGTGATCTTTTCTTCCCTTTCCATCAAATGGTAATTGTAAATGCTAAAAATTTGATGTCACCGCTTCAAATAATCTTCACATTTAAAGAAATGTAAAAATGCTCCTGATAATAATGGTAACTGGGAATAAAAGCAGATACAGGAGGTCCTGGCTTTGAAAACAGTTCACATGAACGTCTAGAGAAAAATACAAGGAGGAAATATATCACGAGGGGTGTCTTTTGGTGGCGGGGTTAAGAGTAATTTTGCATTTTCTTCTTTAAACTTTTTGATATTTTCTAAAAGAAAATATACTTTAAAGGTATGTATTACTTGTGCTGTCCAACAAGAAAGGATACTCTCCTATCAGCTAGGACTTCTCTGACAGTGGTAAGAGATTTTATGCATTATCCCAAAGGAAACCAACATCGGGCTTCTACTTATTTTCTAGGTGACTTCCAGGATCCCATCTCCCAATTGAATTTTCTATCCAGGATACAGATTTTGGCTTTGACATGACTGCTCAGCTTGTAATTACTCTTCTTTTCTCTTTCATTGAAACTTGAAAGTGTTTAGGAAGAGCCCTATCAGGGTTTTGAATTAGGTCCTATATTTCTTTCTCCTGGGCTCAGAACTCCAAACGGAAGCCCACCTAAGACTGGATTCAGGGAGCCAGATGCCTAGAGGACACTCAATTTGCACATCAAGGTGTGATGGCGAGAACACTGATCATTGATTTTGGAGTTGAATGGCTCTGGAACCTCAGGGTTTTTTTTGTTTTGTTTTTGTTTTTGCTTTTTCTCTCTGCAGTCTTTCAGCAAGTTGTCTTAAAGGTTAAAAAGCGCAGTGTACAGTAGGGTGACTAGCACAGTGCACACAATAAATTATTAATACAAAGAAGGGGCGAGTGGCTGGAGAAGGCAGCAGAGGGGAAATCCATCCGCTAGCTATTGCCACTCTCCATTCTCTCACCGCTGAAGTCTTCCCAAGTTGCCTGCATGGTGAGGGTAGAGGTGAAGGAGCTGGCAGGATCTCAGCCCCGCCCTGGCTGGGCTTGCCTGACCAAGGACACATCTTTGGTTTCGCCATGGAAATGTAACCGCCTCTCGGGTTGGCAATAGGCACTCCTAGTCACAGGCCAGCGGCGAAAAGCGTGGGGTGAGGGGCAACCCTAGAATGCCTGTGGATAAGACTAAATATAAAACTCCATTACCACTCTGAAATCACTGCATTAGTGATCCAGACTGCCTCTTCCTCCACCCACGCCCACTCTGCCCTTTAACTATTCATCAGGCAGAAGCAAGTATGCCAAAGGCTTACAGGAAATAAAGAGAACAAAGCTGTGCGTGATGACGGATTGAGATAGCCCATCTTTGCTATACGACTACTTAACCTACTGCCATTATTACTAGGACTGCTACGGGCACCAGCATTTTTACAACTGCTACTACTACTAGTCTATTAATCCCTTACATTTGTAAACCACAGTTCATGAAGTGGCTGGGTTTTGCCTGATTGCAGGTGATACCGGGCATGGCATTACGGGAACACAGAGGCAGGCTGGCACTAAACACCTCAAAGGGAACACAGCAGAATTATCGATATATTTTTTTTCATCCCCCAACTTCCTGTGCCCAAAACACATTCACCTTCCGTGGCCACACCCAGTCCTTCTCCCCAAGCTACTCTGCTCCAACTGTCCCGAGTTAGTTTAGGCAACTTCAAGGATTAGGGACTAGGAGTAATGGCCTTTTCTTTGGCCTTTGGATTGGGCATTGGACCATGCCCAAATCCCACCAAATGGGGTGAGAGGAGTACAGAATGCCTCTCCAAATGTAAGGCCATTGCGCCTGCCCACATCTCCCACCTTCTCACAGGAAGGCCCTGGAAGGACCCACGCTCTTCCTTTTTTAAAAGAGACTTTGATTTCCTGTGGCAAAGTTAAATTTTTGAAAATGCCTGACGGTGACCTAAATCCCCAAAGTGAACTCTGGAACTCTGGAATGAATGTACCTTTCTCATCCCAAATGTATATACTTTCTCATCCCAACAGAAGGGCCCCCTTTGCCTCGGGCCCTGCAGTCAGCTGGAAGAGGACCAGTGAAGGAGCAAGGATGTTGCACACAGCTCAAGCCCAGCCATGAACCAGCTTCCCTTTGAGATCGCTCCCTTCACCTGGCAACCGGAGGCCCCAGCAGAGCTGAGAGAGAAGAAAGTGGCATTTTGGAATCCATTTTGCTCAAGATGCCGAAGGCATCGTGGCAAACTGCCCTTTGCTACCGAGGCCAAGGGAACTTGGGTCAGGAAGGACCTCCTTACCCATGGGGATGCGGTCGGTTGAGGGCAAGGTGAGGGCGAGCTCTGGTGCCAGTGATACCTGAGGAGAGCGGCCGCTGGGCATGCCGTGGGTGCGGGTGCCCACCCTGGGCGCTACTTCCCGGGTTTGGACCCAGGTCCACTGGTGAGCAGTAGCAGCCGCAATCGCCACCAGGCCAGCCGGGGCTCGTTCTGTCTGTCCAGTTATTTTTAGGTGAGATTTACGATGGACGAGGGGGAAGGGACACGGGAGTGTCCACGGGGAAGGGACGAGTTTGGGGAGGTATAATCCTAAAAGTCACTTTTTCCAAAGCGCCCCCCTCCCGAGTCCTCCTTCCCGGAGCAGCACGGTGCCGGCGGGGAAGTGGGCAGCGCGGGCGCGCCGCGGCGCAGGTCGGCTGGGACCCGAGGGCCCGGGTCCCTCGCCGGGCGCCGGGCGGGCAGGGGAGGAGGGGCCGGGCGCGGCGCGGCGCGGCGCAGCTCACCTGCCAGGCTGTTGTAGCAGTCGATCTCGATGGCTTCCACCGTCTTGCTCTGCTCCTCCGAGAGGCGGCCGGGGTTGGCGGCCCCGGGTGGGGAGGCCGCGCGCGAGTCCCGCTCCTGCTCCCCGGGCGCCGGCAGCAGCCCCTTCAGCTCCAACAACGCCCGGTGGTATTTGCCGATGGCTTCGCGGAATTTCTTGTCCTTGTAGCACTGCGCCCCTTGGCTCTTGAACTCGTGCGCCCGCCGGATGAACTCGGCGGGCTCGGCCGCCGCCCCAGCCTGGCCGCGCGCCGGGACCCCGCCGCCGCCGCCCGGGACGCACAGTGGCGGCGGCGGCCGCTGCGCCTCTCCGGCCGCGGGCGGGCTCGGGTTCCCCTTGGCCGCGGCCGCCGAGCCCTTCCTCTCCATCCGGCCGCCGCCCGGCGCCCAGCGCGCGCCGCGATCCGCCCGCAGCCGCCGCCGCGCCCGCCCGGGTTTAAAAGCGGCGGGCGCCTGCCCCGCGACCGGCAAGCTCGGCCGCGGCCGTGACACCCCGCGGCGGTCTGGCGCCCCGCACTCCCATTCTCCTCGCCAGCTGCGGGAGGCTGCTCTCTCCTCCTCCTCGGATTGCCGTCCCCTCCCCGCCTCCCTCCCTCCCCCTCTCCCGCGCCGCCCGCCCTTCTCCTCGCCCTCCTCCCCTCCCGCAACCTGCGGGCGGTGGCGACCTGGCCCTCGCGGGCCCGAGGCTAGCGGGATGGGGGACCGCGGGCCCAGCTGGGGTGGCGGTGATTGTCGCTGACCCGGAAGAAGCTTGGCTCGCCCGAAGGAGGGGAGGATTAATGACAAAGACGGCCCCGTTCTTTCCCATTCAACCCAACCCTCGGAGACGCGCCTAGTCTGAAAGAGACGAATGGGGGAAGGGGTGCGCGTGTGCGTGTGTGTGTAGGGAGGGGGTCCGCCAGCGACCGGACGCAGGCAGACTCACCCTCAGTAGATTGCTTGAAAACTAGAAAGAAAGGTGCGTTTGGGAGCAAGGGGCGTAGGCACAAGCCGTAGCTGCTTGTTCTTTGCAGTCAGGCATTCATGTATTTAAGGTGGCAGGGCCTCTTTTTTGTGGATCCAGGTTGTCGCCGAGGTGTGTCTCCGTGTGTGGCCGCCCAGGCGTCCGGAACACTGCGCACTTCCCCGTGTGGGGCGTTGTACTCTAGGAGCCGCCGACACCCCTGTGTGCGGGCAGCTGTGCGGAATGAATCACCGAGGTCAGAGATGGAAAACACCTGTTACTGTAGGTCATCCCGCTGGGGGTGCATGCGTTGCAGTTTCCACTTACAGGACAGTTCCGTGCCCTTCTCCCCGAGGTCCCAATCCTTCACTCACTCTTCCAGGCAGTCTGAGTGTCCGCTGTCTGCGGGGAACGGGCTGGGGTTAAGGGGCAAAGATATTAGACTGTGAGAAGCACTGCGGTAGATTTGTGAAGTCCAGAAAGGGAAGGGAAGGAACCCCCAGCCCTACCCCTTCACCCACATATACTCTTTGCTGATATTTTGATACAGTCCCCACTCGTAGTTTTCTACACATCCTTATTTGTACAAAGTGCCCTTTTATCAAGCATGAATGGTATGGGGGTGATA
The DNA here is from genome assembly GCA_004024625.1 of Mellivora capensis. Classification (NCBI taxonomy): domain Eukaryota; kingdom Metazoa; phylum Chordata; class Mammalia; order Carnivora; family Mustelidae; genus Mellivora; species Mellivora capensis. The sequence goes on along the minus strand of PISX010010441.1, from coordinate 42,025 downwards.
GATCCAGATTCCTGCTCTTTTTACTTTACATTCCATGTGATTAAATAGTCTTTTAAGTCTTGTGGCTTTGTAATATTCATTTTATGTCCGTACCATGGTGTACTTAACCATTTTTCTATAGTCAGTGATTCCAATTATTACAAATAGTGGTAAGGCAATAAAAACAATAGATACCACTTATATATCATGCTTTCTTTGTGCCAGGCACTGGGTTAAGTACTTTATGTATAATAAATCATTTAATTCTCCTAACAGCTCAGTGAACTAGGTGCTATTATTATCCCCATTTGGACACCAGGTGACAGAAGCTTTCCCAAGGGCACACTGCTGGTAAGCAGTGGAGCTGGGATTTAAGTCCAAGCAATCTGCCTTCATAATCTATGCTCTCAACTGTATTTGTACTTAAAATTTTGTCCTAATTTATTTTTCCTTACAAGAGATTATGGCGATTTTTTTAAATTGTCTTGAAACATATTATCTATTTGCTTTTTAAGAAAGGTTGTACTAACATGAACTCCCACCAGCAATGTAGTATTTTCACAACATCCTTGCCAACAGTGAGGGTTAAAATTTTAAAAGTATTTTCTAATTTGATGAATGAGAACTGGATATTGAATGAACTGGGGTATCTTTAATTATAAGGGTGAACATTTTTCACATGTATAGTTGTCATTTGTATAGTACAGAGGGCTTTTATTTGGACATGATCTTAATGTACTAAATGATACCTTATATGTTGCAGTATCTTACTTTTCTAAATGCGTTAACATCTTTAATCTCGTTTAATCCTCACATTAGCTCCAGAGAAGGAAAATGATTCTTTACTCATGCAGGGAGTTTGCAGTGTTTTCTGACAAGTAAAACATCGTATTATTGCCGTGGTTGAGAGGCTTTGTCCTTAAGAGATATGCTGGGTATCTATCTGGGCTGCTTCCTGGATGTTATTCAATTTCTGAAAACTTCAAATTCCCTCACTTATTACACAGGAATAATACTTCCTTCATGAGGTTGTTGTCAAGTACATTATAAGTGCTAAGCAGATGGTAATTTAATCATTATTCATTAAATCCTGTCATTATTGGATCCCCTAATAATATTATGGCAGATGCTTGTTAACCCATAAATACTTGTCAGCCCCTGGCCCTTTTTCCTGTAAGGGATTATGGCAGGTAGAGCCAAGAGAAGGAATTGGGGTTGAGTGCTCTGAGTTTTTATCGTAAATTTCTTACTCAGGCACATGTTGGATGAAGATCTAGGCCTGGGATTTTGCTACTGTTGGAGATAAGGTATGAATTGGGTCATGACAGTCAGAACTGTTTAAAGGGGAAAATACTGATGTGACAAATTGCTTTTTGTTAGCCAACGGCGTCCCGGCTTAGTGGTGCATTGTCTCCTTAGATTTTTGGGTCTGAGGACAGGGCTGCAAGAGACACGTGATGCAGGAGGTACTAGCCTGTGAGTGAAGTCAGCCCAACACAAAGCTTCATAGTAGCTTGGATGAAGGAGAGTGCGAGTAAGGAAAGGAGAGAATATTATGGGGGGGAGGGTGAAGTGAGAGGAAATTTACTATGTCCATCTGTCCTATGCAGTGGAGCTCTGCGTGTATGTCTAGAACTGTTTTGTTTGGTTGTTTTCAGTGTGCCTCTGTCTCTAAGCCACTCATTGATGAATGGGTGCTGGTTTCTCAGAAATGGTCCCCCTTTACATGGAATTAAATAGGTGCCAAAGAGAATTTCTCAAACATCCTTTCATTAACTATTGACCATATGCAGAGCCCTATTTTTGGAAGCGAGCAAAAATCAAAACGACAATTTGGGCACGGATTCGGAAGCTCGGTATTTCTCAGACTTTAATGTGTATATGAATCCCTTGGAGATTTTATTACAATGCAACTGCCAGATTCCCTTCATCTAGGGTGGGGTCCAAGATTGTGCATTTCTAACAGGCTGCTGGGTGATGCTGCTGCTGCTGGTCCAGGGCCCAGATTTTGAGAAGCAAGTATTTAGAGGAAAGGGTAGTTTCATGTCTCCCCTTCTCTCCAGACTTTGCCTTCTCCCAGAGAAGACGTTTTTGTTAGCTTGATCAGATTCCAAGAAATTAACCAGGCCATATTTAACAAGGGCAGGGTTAGGAACCTCCATGTAGCTTTTTCTTCTACTTCATGCAGCAGGAATAGGTAATGCTGAGCCAAGGCCCCCTCTTGGGATCTGGTCATCTTGTTTTCTCTTTCTCCAATGCATCGGTGAGAATACTTTTTATTGCTTCCATTTCTGATCCCGTGTGGCAAGACGGAGGGTGAGAAGATTTCAGTGTGTAGTGGGGAGGGAGAGGCTCGGGGAGGCCTTTACTGTCGGCTGCTTGCTCTGACCTTGTTTTTACAAGAGAGCTCTGCACTAAGAACTTGAGCATCTGTTCATGGGAAAATAAAGGAGTATCTTGATTTCTCCTCTGTGGATGGCTCTTGAATGTATCACGTGCTCGTGAACCTCACAGGGGAGAAAGATGACTGAGCCACAGTAGGTTTCCAGCACTCGTGGTCCTTGGGCTCAATGTCATCAAAACCCTTCCTTTCGCTCCTAACAGGGAAGCTCTGGGTGCAGGTCAGTGAATCCTATGAATGACCTTACCACGAATGGAAGGGCTCAGTACTGCTGAGATACACAGGGAGGTTTCTTAGAGGAGATGTGTGCGGAACTATTCTGATGACAAGAACTTGGTGTGGTGCACAGTGGAAGTCATGGTGCTCCTGCTGGCTCTACGGGTCTCAGACTGTCTGTCTGTCCTGGGTTCTGACCTTACTTCTGTTTCTCTGAGCATGTGCCTTTCTCACTGCCTACTGGTCTTAAAAGACTAAAGCCCCTTTTCTTTCCAAACTCCCTCGGAAGCTTGCATACCTCCTAAACAGATGGCATGAGCTGCTTTCCTCTTCCTTCAGCTCAGTTTCCTAAGCATATGCAAAAGACATATATTTGAATCTCTTTTATACTAATCTAAGCTGTTCAGGGTTTGGTCACATGCCAACCAAACCAAAGCTATTTTGGGGATGTTTTTCTAATTGCGCTCAACTTCACAATTTACCTGAGAAAATTACAGCATTCCCATCACCAGTTTTTATCCATATGCAATCTTCAATCATCCCTCCATGGAAGCGTGGGAGACGTTTAACCACTTCATGCCTGGATGTAGCGTTTGCTGTAGGAGGCTAATGTGAGCCTCGTGTTTTCATTCTTCCCACATCTGTCCACTCACCCATAACCCAACAACAAATTTCTCTATAATTCCAGTGTCCAGTCCAGTGTAGCCTGATTTAGAAAAGTAAGGCCTCTCTGCCTATCCCTACTCTCTCCTACTACTCAATCCACCCTGCACCCCACAACCTTCTCATCTCCAACTTCAGCTGTGGCTCTCTGTGGGAGCTGTGACGTCAGCTGTTTCAATCAGCCAGCATCCCTTCCTTCCCCTACTCCATGTGGTCCTGGTGGAGCCGTCAATCACCGTGTCTGTAGTCCTTCCCCACTGCCTCCAGCCCCCACTTGCTACAGCTTATTCCAGGCTTGGCCAATCACATTATTTCATCTCCCTGTCCCACAGTGATTGGTTCAGGGAGGGGCACATGACCCAAATAGAGCCAATCACAGACTTCCATGAGATTTACAGTCTTTAAGATGGGAGAGAAAAGCTCTTTAAGATGGGAGGATTTGAGGCAGAGGCTATCCATGGCTATCTCACTCACCACCTGAAGGAGTATCTGGAAAATGAATTTGAACGGAGACAAAAAGGATATGAGGAAAGACAGAACTCTGGTGGTATCAATGAAGTTCTTAGATCCAGTAGTTTTTAATGCCAGGTACACCCTGTTTGTACTCCCTAGTATGTGAACCAATGAATTCCCTTTCCTCCTTGAGCTAGTTTGAGTTGTCATTTATGATTAGAAAACTATTGATTTATGTATTCCTTGTCAGGTATTTAACTCTCCCCTCCCCCCCACACACACCTATTGCCACCCGAGTCTGGCTGCTGTTACACGTGGCTGGTAAATATCACTATGCCCCCCCTGCCTAGAACCATTCATTTTTAAAATTCTTTTATACTTATTAAAATAGTTTATTCATTTATTCTTAATTTTGTATTACGGAAAATTTTAAGCATAGAGAAAGAACAGTATAGCAAATCTTCAAGAACCCATCACCCAGCCAGCATAAAAAATTACCAGCAACCAATATTTATTGCCAAATATTTATTGCGATTTTCCATATGTGCCAATCTCTCTTACACCTCTATGCCTTTGGACTTGAATTTCCTGCGTGTTTCATCTCTGCATTTCTCTTTTGTGTGTTCTTAAGACATTAGGTCTTTCAGCCAAAGTCACTAGATTTGCTTCAAGATTTAGCACAAGGTGTCACCTGTCCCGGGAAGCCTTAATGATCTCCCTGTAGAAGTTCAGTGGTCCTTGTGCTTTGTTCTGGCAGTTCCTTTTTCATGCTTGTCTATTACGTAGCAATTATTCATTCAACAAATATCTACTGAAAAATTTCACCATTTCAAGCTTTGGACATCTACCAAAGAACAGAACAGGCAAAAATTGTCATCTTTGTGCAGTAGAGGGAGTCTGAGAATAAACACCAGAAATAAATAAGTTAAATAGGATCTTAGAATGTGATAAGTACAACCAAAAAGGAAGTCGTTTAAGGGGGACTGTGTGTGTGTGTATGTGTTCAAATTTTAAATAAGCAAAATCAGGCCACACTTAACTACACTCCATAATGCTTATCTACTTGCTTTTTGTCCCTCCAACTAGACTTTGGCTAATTGAAAGCAGGGATGGTATCTTAATTTTTTTGTAGCTCTAACACCTAGTACAGTAGTAAGCATTTTAGTAAGTAATTGTTGCAGAATAAATGGAATAAGCAGCAGAATACAAGACACCAACTAGAAAGATTGTTGGTATCAAAAAAGATAGTACATATGCGAGGGGGAAATTCCAGCAGTACTCTCCATAAAAAGAGCATATAATAAAAATTAAATTTTCCTTCTACCCTGGACTCATTCCTCCAAAATTCTTCCCAATGGGCATTCACTGTTACTTGTTTCTCATGCATCACTCCAGAGTTTGTCTACCTACCTACTTATCTATATTAAATTATAAGTATTATAAGTCTCTTTACCTCTGTGTATATTATTTAATTTCACGGACCCTATTAGGTTATTTAATTTCACCATGACCCTATTAGGTTATTATGACAATTACTTTACAAAAAAGAAAAAACAAAAAACAAAAAAGAGAGCCGAGATTTCAAAGGTTAGGTAATTGGCCCAAGGTCACACAGTTTGAAAGGTCCAGAGCAGGGTGGCTGGACTCCAAAAGCTATGCCTTTGGCATTTTTGGACTTCTGCTAGGGATGAAATAAAGACAATTTCCATAGATAGTCTAAGGACTGTCTTAGATAACTTTTAGCGTTCTTTAAGAATCAGGTAATGCTTTAATGCTGTACCACCTCACCATCCATTCTCTGCCCCTTTCTGTCTGTCTTTGTGCCCTGGGGGACTGACTCCTGCACCAAGTGGGGTCCTTTGTCCTCTTGCTGTTGCTCAGCTTTGCCCAAAGGAGAGCACCCACATCATGAGCCTGCGGGATGGAGCTGGAGAGAGATTTAATACATTTCTTTTCCATTCCCTCCCTGCTTTGGCACCATGGTTCTGGGGGTGGCTATGTCCTCTCGTTACAAAAGTTATGACTGGTCGCCCCCTACTCCTGGGGTCCACCTGTCAGTGGACTCTCTTAACGCAATTTCTGCCTTTTGCCCAAATATCTTCCATAGCTTGCTAATCTCTGGAAGATTCAACATTCTTTACTGGTTCCTTGCCTATGCCTACACTTTTGTAAATAGTCTTCATGGTAAGAGTCTCTTTAGATGCATCATTAGGTTTAGCTTTTGTTTCCTGTCATGACCTTATTGTAAGTGCTATTTTAAGACATTATGCCTTTCAGGAGACTCTTGAAGACCATCTACTGTAAGTCCCAGTGAAATTTATCTCTACTAGTGAAATTTTAGGTTAGTAGGGAAAGCTATTTGGAGCTAATCTGGACCCTTAAAAAAAAATCCTTTTTTATTTACTTATTTGACGGAGAGAGCACAAGCAGGGGGAGCAGCAGGCTCCACACTGAGCAGGGAGCCCAATGTGGGACTGGATCCCAGGACTCTGGGATCACGACCTGAGCTGAAGGCAGATACTTAATCAACTAAGCCACCCAGGCATCCCTAAGAGATCCATAGTCTTTTAAAATCTAATCACAAAAGTGATATACCATCATGGCTGCCATATTCTGTTGGTCACACAAACTAACCCTGGTACAAGGTGGCAGGGACGACACAGGGGTGTAAATGTTAAAGGAACATTTTAGAGATTGGTTGCCCCAAGAAATAGGTATTATATATATATTTTTAAAATTGTACCTAGCTATACCCTCTACTACTCTGCTAACAGGAAGTTTCCATAAAATTATTCTGTCAATTGCTACCTTATAATTTATTGGTTCTTAGTCTTCTGGGGGGAGAGGCTGTGGACTGCTTTGACAAGCGTTGCCAGTGAAAGAATTAGGGGTAGCGGTCAGGTGGCAGTGTCTAGTGTCTTGTGGTGGTAGCATGATGCCCACGTTGTGCATTTATTTCATGGCATGAGTTGGGGGCATTGTTCTTGCCTGTGTATCCCTGAATTGAGCCCTGGTGATTCTGTAACCTACCCCATGCCAGGTTTTTGGACAGTGTTTCACTTATTTCTATTGGCAAATCTTTGGGAATATTATGTAATGGATTGTGAATGTGCTATGCCAGGGAAAGTGGAACACAATTTATTTTGAAATGAATTCATTTATATAGTCACACTTATTGGTTATTTTGGACTTAGTGGGTTTTTAAAAATTATGGTACAATATACAAAACATAAAACCTACCATCTTAACTATTTGTATGTATACATTTCAATGGCATTAAATACACAAACATTGTTAGACAACCATCACCACCCTCCATCTCCCAAACTCTTTTCATCTTGCAAAACTGAAACTCTGTTCCCAATAAACACTAACTCTCCCCTCATCCCCAGTGGTCTTTTTTCTTCTATTGTGGTAAAAACAACAACAACAATAACATAAAATATACCCTCTTAATCATTTAAAAATCTATGTTCAGTTGTGTTAAATATATTCATACTGCTGTGAGACAGATCCCCAGAACTTGCTCATCTTGCAAATCTGAAACTCTATACGCATTTAAAAAAACTCACCTCCCTCTCCTCCCAGCCACCTTTCCACTTTTAGTTTATGAATCTGACTAGCTGTCTCACAGAATATTTTGTGGCCATGAGAGTTACATAAAACATTTGAAAGTTACAGCATTCTATTTTAAACTGATAACAACTTCACTTCAATTGCATATAAAAATTCTACTCTTTCACAACACCCCCCCACTTTGTTATTTTTGTGACAACTTCTAATTTTATATATTGTATACCTGTTCCCATACATTTATAGTTATTTTTAAGTGTTTTGTTATATAAATTCTCTGAACAAAATTACAGTAGTACAGGTTTCTGTATTTGTCTGTGTATTTACCTTTACCAGAGAATCTTCTGTTTCCCATACATCTTTGTGTTGCAGTCTACTCTCCTTTGATTTCAACTCAAAGGCTCTTTTTAAAAATTCTTGTAGAGCAGGTCTAGTAATGAATAAATCCTCTCAGCTTTTGTTTACCAGAGAAAGTTTTAATTTCTCCTTCAATTTTGAAAGACAGTTTTTCTGAACTGAATACAGTATTCTTGGCTGACAGGTTTTGTTTGTTTAGTTGTTTGTTTGTTTTTTCTTTCAGCATTCTGAGTGTATCGTGTCACTCTGTTCTGGCCTGTAAAGTATCTGCAGAGAAATCCATCGATAATCTTATGGAGGCTCCCTTGTATGTTACAAATTACTTTTCTATTACTGCTTTTAAGATTCTGTCTTTGTCTTTGAGTTTAAACAGCTTGATTGTAATGGTCTCAAGGTGGTTCTCTTTGGATTTAACATAGTCTACTATGATTTATTTATTTATTGAGAGTGAGAGAGAGAAGGTGCACACACAAGTGGGGGAGCAGGGGCAGAGAGAGAGGGAGAGACAGAATCTCAAGCAAGATCCATGCTCAGTGTGGAGACCAATGCATGGCTTGATCTTATGATCCTGAGATCATGACCTGAGCTGAAATCAAGAGTCAGACAATAATTGACTGAACCACACAGGCACCCCCTTGTAATTGGACTCTAAACTACTTGAATCTGTATGTCCATTTCTTTCCTCATGGTTGGGAAGTTTGTGCCATTATTTCTTCAGGTAAGCTCTCAACCCCTTTCTCTGACTCTTCTTCTGGGTTCCCTAATATGTATATTAACTCTCTTGATAGTGTCTCATAAGTACCTTAAGTTTTCTTTGCTTTTCTTCACTCTTTTTTTTACTCTTCTGACTCAATGATTTCAAATGACTCATCTTCAAGTTTACTGATTCTTTCTTCTGCTTTATGAAGTTGTCTGTTAAACTCCCTTGGTGATTTTTTTTCAGTACTATTACTGTATTTTAAAGCTCCATCTTTTCTATTTGGTTATTTCTTGTACTTTATATCTCTTTGTTGATATTCTTATTTTATTCATTTTCCTGATTTCACTTAGTTGTCTGTATTCTCTTTTAGCTCATTGGGTAGCTTCATGATATTTATTTTAAATTCTTTGTCAGACAACTCATAGATATAGTTTTGGGGTTGTTTGTTTGTTGTTGTTTAGGAGTCAGTTTCTGGGGTTTTATTTTTGTTTCTTGGTTGGCCCATGTTTTTTGTTTGCCTTATAATCTTTTGCTGGGATTTGGGCATTTAAAGAAACAACTACCTCTCCCAGCAGTATTGGTCTTTGCATATTAGCTTCGTTGGGGGGGTCGGGGGGGGGGGGGGGGGGGGGGGGGGGGGGGGGGGGGGGGAAGACCTTCACCAATCAGCTCCAAGGCAGGTTCTAGGACATCTGAAACCTTTTCTGATCTATTGCTCCCCCTAGTGTTTACCTGTGGTTCTGCAGCTCTGACATCCTGCTCATTTGTTTTCAGTGGCTTCCAAACTGGTACCAGTTTCTTAAATGGTCCAAGTCACTTGTCAAGATAGAAACTAGTCACTCAGGCAAGCCCCAGACAAACTAGAATGATGGGAATATGGCCCACTCTTTTGTTTCCATCGTGATGGTCTGAGGGATTTCCTCCCAGTTGCTCAGCACTGTTCTGCATGAGGGAAGGGCAGGGATGAATGTTCCAAATACTGCAAATTTTCCTACCCTTTTTGTTGGAACCCTTTCTTGGTTTTCCATGCCTTGAGTACCAAGCTGTAGCTTATTGACTGGTCTCTAGAGTTCTTACAGAGGTATTCTTGTCAATATACTGCTAACAGTGTGTCTCTTTGGGGAAGGATGGCCTATAGCTTCTTAGTCCATCATCCTGTTGTTGTCTTTCTCTCCACCCACAGCCTTTAATGAATCCATTTTTACTCAGATCAGTTGAATTTGAGTACCTGACTCATACAATATTGTTCTCCTGATATCATGATGTTAGAACTAGGGAACTATCAACTTTTGGTGAATGAATGGGGTATTTCAGGCTAACTGTGAGAACTGTTTTTTGAGCAGGTAGCTGTCTTCATGCACTTCAGATCACACCTTCAACCACCATTTACATTTGGATGTGTGGGACCACACTGGTTGCCTTACGATAACTGTGAAGTGTGGGCTTAAAATTGTGGAGCTGCTGAAGATGGCCAGAGTTTCTTCCCTTTTTCTTGTGCTGAAGATCGCTTCAGATCTGCAGAATTGCATCTACACTCCTGCAGATTCCACTGCTGTTGCAACAATATGTCACCAGCCAAACTCATCATCCATTATTTATTTCCTTTTCTTACATTCTGCCCCAGCTCTCCCACTCACAGGCTGCAGAGGCTCTGTCAGTAAATTCAGGGCTGAAGTGAGAGCCTGGGAGGGAGGTATTTGAACATAGGGTGGGTAGGGTGGAGAAAAAGAATGAGGATGAATATACAGCTTCATTTACACTTGTTTCCCAGATAACTTATACTGGGAGCCTAAAATATCTGGCTTATAAGCTCAGAGATTCACAGCTCTCTGAACTTCCTCACCAGATCAAAGTTCAGGCTCACTGGTGGGGATTCAGGAAGCTTCTTAAGTCTAATATTAGGAGAGAAACATGTGAAAGACGTATCAACCATATAGAGGAGTTTATTAACAGTTTCTGTTTGTGGTTTTTTGGTTTTTTTTTTTAGGGAGAGAGAGAGAGACCACAGGCAGACAGAGTGGTAGGCAGAGGCTGAGGGAAAAAGCAGACTCCCTGCTGAGCAAGGAGCCGGATGTGGGCCTCAATCCCAGGACACTGGGATCATGACCTGAGCCAAAGGCAGCCACTTAACCGACTAAGCCACCCAGGTAACCCAATAGTTTCTCATTCTTCTTCACTACTTTCCTTTTTCTCTCCTTCCAGTCTTCCTTTACTTCTATTTACCAGCCACTAAGTTGTATTATAGTTGATACATCTGTCCTACAGTCATCAAGGATCTTTTTGTGCTGAGAAGGAAGGTACTACGTTATTTTGAGTTGGCTATTATTGGCAAAGTACCAGCATTAACAAAACCACCTTGGCAGAAGGCAGAAGACAGGGAAGGTCTGGAGAAGAGTTCAGAATCAAAACAGATAGACCTGAATTGGGGCAGGGGAGGGGCTGGGAGGGCAGGACAAAGGTATTGTGGGAATGGAGGATGAGCAGATAGCTAGGGTACAAGTACGAAAAAAGCAGGCCAAATGTACATTTCCAAGACTAGTGCATGAGCTTGAAGACATTGCGGGGGGCGGGGGGGGGCACATTCTCAGGATCACTTAAACATTTTTGGGTATTACAGTTGCCTGTTACTAATCTTCTCTCAGTTAAAAAAAAAGTCAGAGAAAGATAAAATGTCTAATTTTGGTTGGTTGTTTGTTTTGTCCTGGTAAATCTGGACTCTGGAGTTCCTCCTGAGTGCTGAGAATAAAATCCAGCCAGTCTCTTGTTTCTGGATCCAAAAGAGCCAATAGGATATTGTTTTGTGAAGCAGAGACCTCTGCTGGCAAAGGTGGCTTCTACTAATGGCAATAATAGGCTCTCCCAAGCTGTGGCGTGGGAAGCTAAGACAGCTCTTTCTCTGCACCTTCAGGGTTGAAAAATAAATCTCACTACCTCAATTGGCCTTGGGCCGAACTGTGACTGGCTCCACCTGCTTCTTCCTTAGCTACTTCCAACCCTTAATCTAGACAAAAACTTGTTATACTAGATGAACTCAACACAACCATTCAAAACCATACTTTTTTTTTTAAATTTCATTTCTTTTCAGCGTAAAAGAATTCATAGTTTTACAACACACCCAGTGCTCCATGCAATGCGTGCCCTCCATAATACCCACCACCTGGCTCCCCCAACCTCCCGCCCCCGCCCCTTCAAAACCCTCAGGTTGTTTTTCAGAGTCCAGAGTCAAAACCATACTTTTAATGATGTAACTTACTTGAAATATAATGTGATAAGGCTCCCACATGACAAATATAATGTGATAAGGCTCCTGTACAGAAAGAAATCACTGAAACTTTGAACAGGTGGCAGCAGGAGGTTGGGTGTTGGGAGAGGGACCTAAGAGGTTACCCCAACCAAAGTGTAATGATTACAGGTGAGGATTCTGAGGTCCGCCTTTTGTGTTCAAATCCTGGTTCTGCCACTTGTCACCTGTGTGCATTCAGCAGGCGATAACTTCTCTGGGCTTCAGAATCCCCGTCTTAAAAGTGAAGACAATGGCACTCGTAAAACTATTGAGGAGATGAAATGCCAAAATCTATGTAAAGTGTTCTCATTGAGTTTTGGGGGTATAATAAAGGCTCGATACATGCTAATTACTTTCGTGGTAATTATTGTCACCATCAGGGTTAAGATAATAGCTAGAAAATGGGAGCCAGTATAGCATTGCTAAAGAATGTGGGCTCTGTGACTTTGGGAAGGCTATTTCATTTCTCTCAACAGTGTCCTCTCATAGGATTGTTGTGAGGTTTAGGTTAAAAAAAAAAAGTCTCTCCCTAGCTCAGTATCTGACCAACTGAGATATAAACTGAGATACAGGGGAGTTTGTTGTCCAACTAGAAAACCACTTCAGTAATCTAAAAAGGAGGGGGGATGTAGAAGAGGTTGGGGTTTCAAAAAGCTCAGTAAAGTTTGAATTCAAGGGCCTAATACTTATGTTTCAACAAGAACTACCATCATTCTAGTCTAGGCTGGGCCCTCCCTGGGAGAACGCCTAGGTCTTTGCAGGGATGGGCTAGGGTTCTAGAAGGCAGTCGGTGGAACTGTGTGTCTGTGGCAGCTATAAAGGATGTTGGGCCCCACCTTTTTCCAAACACTTAAAAAGTTAGTTGTCCTTGTTTGTGTTATTTTCAACAAACAATGTGACCTCCTTTACCATGGTCTTCGAGTCCCCTCTCTGAAACGTAGCTCAGGGAGCTGCCTGGAAAGAAAAGGATCTGGATTTTAGCACTTGGAATCTGCTTCATGATAAACACCTGGATTTAAGGTCCTTATTCAGCAAGCCTGGCTGAGAAGCCAGGACAGAAGATGAAATCAATGTAAGCCCATGATGGGACAATAAAAAATATCCACCAAACCAGTTTCCTTTAATATTTTGACACAGCCCCTATACTCAGCGGCTGCTAGAGTGCCTAAGCTTGCCTATGAGACTCACAGATTTGCCTTAGTTTTATCTGCTCTGTACACTTCACTTGCATAATTCATTGGCACTTCAAACACAACTAAAACAAAATCCAGCTATTCTACCCCATTCCCCAAACTGCTCTTCCATATGTTTCCTATCTCAGTAAATTATTCACCCAACTGCCAAGCTAGGTTTCTTGAATTCTCCCTCTCCTCACCTTGGGCTTTTCATCAATACCTATCAATTACACCTCCTACAGTTCATTTCTTACTATCATTTGCTTAGCATAGGTCATCATCTTTTCAGGCTTAGATAATGATAACAAATTTCTAAATCCAAATTTGACTCTGTCACTGGTCTCCTTAGGATCTTTGTTTAGTATCTCACTGCTCTCAACCTCTTATGTAGTTTTCAATAATCCTGCCCCCAATTTCTGCTCTAGCCTTATCTCTCCCAATCTTCTCATATATTCTGCGCTTCAGTCATTTTTCACTTTCTTGATCTCTCTTGCCTCTCAGCTTTGGTTCATGCTCTTCCCTCTGCATTGCATTTTCTTACCTCTCTTGTTCAGTTGGTGAACTCCTACTCCTCTTTGCTGTCTCGGCTTAGATATCCCTTCCCCCAGGAAGCTTTCTCCCATTTTCCTCGTGTGTTTTATACCCTCATTTCATGCACTCAGACTACTTTGTTTTCTCCATCATGGCTCTAATTCCAATGTAGCTTAATTACCAGGTCCACACTAGACCAAAATGTTGAAACCATCTCTATCTTCTTCAGTGCTATTGCTCTGTCACCTTGTACAGTGATTGTCACAGGAAGTTACATTCTATATATATTAAATGAATTATGAGTAATAACACAAAATATCGTTTTTGTATACTGCAGCTCTCTTAAGGTAAAATCGGCTATAGTCAGTGATATCAACATGTAATTGAAAATTGAAAGATCCTGAAGTTCTCTCTTGATCTACATCTTTGGCAAGTCCATCATTGGGACTTTTCATCTTATCACATGCTCAGTCCAGTGCATGTAGCCTAAAGAAAAGAGAGAGTGAGCCAAGTGCTTGATTCAGGGGTGTTGAAATGCTGACTATAGTAACAATCAAAAGTTTCCATCCCATACAGATTCAAAAACCTGTATAGTCTCTGGGTTTCTTGTTGAGATATTTAGGAATGACATTTGACACATGAGGCTTACATTGAACAACCAACAAATATTCATTGAACACCTACTATGTGCTGGACTCTGTTCTGAACATCAGACAAAAGTCCTTTCGGAGCCTTCATCCTTGAGGCTTACTTAATCCTCTGACAAACTAAACCTGCTAAGTCTTCATTACTAATCGTAATGTAGCATCTGTAGGATTTACTTCGTTGAACTTGGGACTGGATTTCTAATAACCTGGAAAAAGGACAATTATTCCTGTTTCTGGGACATTCGTGTAGCATAGCTAAACCGATACAGAATATCTTTCTAGGAAATTTCCATTATTGGTCTTTTTTCCCTGTTTTTCCTATGAGTTCCCCTGAATATTTTTCTGATAAGAATTCAGAAGTATTTTCTTTTCCAAAAGACAGAATATAAGTAGAAAAAGGAAATGTGGCTGGAAAATGGAAGTTCAATAACCAAAGCAGCCCTGGGAGACTGTGTAGGAGAGACCGGCAGACAGCTGAAAAGACGAGATTCTTCCCTAAAGAAGACAAGGAACAAAGCTGCAGTCTGTTTTTTAAATAAGCATGGGAAGCAATGGGAAATCACATACTGTGCAGGTGGGAGTGTAGAGTAGTAAGTCACTTTTTTTTTTTAAGATTTTATTTATTTATTTGACAGAGAGAGAGAGATCACAAGTAGGCAGAGAGAGGGGGAGGGAAGCAGACTCCTTTATGAGCAGAGAGCCTGATGCGGAGCTCGATCCCAGGATCCTGAGATCATGCCCTGAACGGAAGGCAGAGGCTTAACCCACTGAGCCACCCAGGCACCCCAGTAAGTCACTTTGATAACAGTTTGGTATTTTCTTCTAAATTTGAATTCATGTATACCCCATGACTCAGAATCCCACTTGGAGCTTTATATCCTACAGGAATGCATGCACATGAGGCCCCAGGCTCAAGAGTGTTCATAGCAGCATTATTCAAAATAGCCTCAAAATGAAAACAATCTAAATGTTTCCTGACAACAGAAAGAACAGACTGTGGCATATTACCACAACTGAACACTATTCAGGAATAAAAATGAGCAAAATACAACTATAAGCATTTAGATCAATTGAAAACATAAAGCTGAGTAAATGAAAACTCAAGATATGAAAAGAGATATTGTATGAACTCATTCATATAACTTCCCCCTCCCCCCAAAAAAGGCAGACCCAATCAATTATGTTTAGGTATGCATCATTAGGTGGTAAAAATATAAAGAAAAGCAAGGAAGCTATTATCATAAAAGTCAAGATTGTGGTTACCTTCGGTGAGGAGGGCAGAAGTTGGGATGAGAAGATGGGATAAGAAGAGACACGATGTTCTATTTCTTGGCCTAGTGGTTAAATGGCCTTCATTTAGTAATTATTAATTAAGCTTTGTAACTTTTTTATATACACACACATACATATATATACAAATACACACGCACACGTATATACATTCCTCCCCTCCAATGAGCAAGGTTAGAAAGGCAGCCTTCATGGTTCAGGACAGTCAATATTAGTGGTCAAGAGGGTGAGCCTTGGAGTTAATCAGCTTGGGAGTCAAATGTGCCTTCACTACTCACCATTTTTGTGGCTTTGAGCACTCTGACCTTGCTCAACCTCTGTTTCCTCCTCCATAAAATGAGAAAAACAGTAACATCCACCTTATAGGCTTGTTATATGAGTTAAGTGAAATTATTTATATAGCACTTAGCCCACTGCCCGACACTTGCTTAAGTGCTCATAAATGGTAACTTACCAAAAAGACAATTCAATGCCTTTTTTTTTTTTTTTGCTTGTATAATTTCCCAGGCCCAGTGGATTTCTCTTCAGAGCAGAGCAGGGAGTATAAGTGGAAATTGAGGCAAAGAAAGGAACTCCCTGAACATGCTCTCATCATGAAGTCATACCAGCCACTCTAGGGAGCTTCTTGGATGTGTTAGAAATGGACCTACTTAGTATATATTCGCTATAAGGTGCCAGATATTAATATAAGCCTTCAGCTAAGAGGTTATCTGTTCAAAAAGGACCCATAGCAAGTTTTTTTTTTAAAGGGGGAACTTAGAAGAGATATGGGAATTCATCTGGTTCCTAACATGTGATGGAATACAAATATACACAGTGAATATAATAAAACAGTAGAAAGAGCATCATGGAAGATGGAGTGATTAATAAGCTCAAAGGAATGGCCACTTGGAGAATCTTATGGGAGGTATGGACTCTTGTCCTGGAAAAATGTACATAGACCATCACACACACACACACACACACACACACACACACACACACACACTTCTCATTCAATTCTCGGGAATTCACAGTCTCTCCAAAACCCTTCTCCAAACAGTCTGGGTTCTTCATGCCTTCTAAATATAGGGTTCTCTAGAGGGAGAGCAATCATAGCCAGAAAGACCTAGTAGGAGTCACAGCATGGGAGGCTTAGGAAGAGGAGTAGCTCTTGATAAGAGCAGGGTTCAAAAAACCACATCTGACAGAACATGGGAAATCTTACTGAGTACATTCTTAAATACATATATGAAAAAGCTAAACATATTTATATGGTTTTTTATATTGTCGTGTGGCAATCTTACAGATATGGTGTATCTTACCTGATACTACATGCGAGACCGATGCATGGTATTGAAATGCACGCTCTTGGCAGCATTTACTAAATATCCACATTGACAGATGTGGCTTCCTTGATGATAGTTGGTCGTGCATTTTGTCAATATCAATATAAGTTTGTGATATTAGCTAATGTTAATTGTGTATATGTTATGATGCTATACAAATTCATTCTCTATGATTCTGTGACTGAAAGAATGGATTCCTCTTGGCGGTCATTTTCTGTAGTCTGCCTTAGTCACCACAACCAGGATATCTCATGAGCCGCTGCTGGAGTTCTTCTGACTCTTAGAAAATGTTGAATGCAATGAATGCTGTGATGTACCCTCAGATACCCCTTCAGGAATGAAGGGCTTAAGCTCAGTTGTTGGGACAACTCTGGAGGACTGTCTCAGTCCCAGAGCTTCTCCTGGGGCTGGCTGAGCCCATTTCCAGGCCAGCATCACAGCTCAACTTTTCCCTCAACTGACTCCTGCTTCCTTCCTCTCTTTTCCACAGGACTTGATTCCGAGAGTATCTGCTCATAAAAACCATGTTTGTTAACCACCTCAGAAGTATTATCCTTGAGAATTCCACCCTGCAACACAAGTTCAAGAGCTAAGTTCTCAGGGGACCTCTCATGGTCTCAAGCAGCCCAGTTCTTAGGAAAGAGTTTCTAATATGACCCCTGCAAGGCAACCACAACGCCTGATCCGCATAAGGCCTACCTCCCCCAACCCCCTTCCTCAGCCCAGCTGGTATTAGAGACTCTGGCCAGCAGAACTAGTTCCAGACTCTACCCATTGGTTGAGATGTGGGTTACTACCTGGCTTTGGTAAGATCAAATAAGGAACTGCTCAGGCTAATGAGACAGTCTATCGTGGCTGATGTTTGGGCTGGGAATGAGACTGAAGGCTGTTTCTCCCCACCTCTTCTTTTTCCCATTGTTGGCCCCTTAAGGCGCCTCTTTAGATGTTTTTTTTTTTTTCCTGTAGTCACCACCCCCATGATTTTTTTTAAAAGGGGAAAGTGTTTTTTAACAACTTCATTGTGATATGATTCACATACCATACAATTACCCATTTAAAGGATACAAATCAATGGTTTTTGGAATATTCAGAGTGCAACTATCACTTCAATCCATATTAGAACATTTTGTCAACCCCAGCATAAACCCTGTGCCCACTAGTTGTTACCCCTAGCCCCCCACCTTCATTTCTCCCAGTCCTGGACAATCACTAGTGTACTTTTTGATTCTATAGATCTGCCTTTCTGGACACTTCATATAAAAGGAATCATATAATATGTGGTCTCTGTGAAATTTTAACAGGGCTGATATATATTTGTTTATGGACTACATATATACTACATGTATAGCTGTGCTTTATGACTAAAGAGGGTAAGACTTTTTTATACCCCCACCAGTTTCCATTGCCTACACCGAGAAGGCGTGAGCCAAGGTGACAGTGTCTCCACAGAATCTTCTTAACCAGCTGCAGACACCAAAACTGTGAGTCATTTGTTGACAATACATGATTATCAAAATGCAGTCTTTGTGTAATTGGTCTAATTACCACCACCACCTCCAGAAACTGGCTACAAGTGAACTCTTCATGAGCATAATAGAAGTAAATGCAGTTTTTCCTGAACAAGCCCAAATATTACTTTATAAATGGAAAAATCTGATCCTAAAAAGTAGCAACCTGGACTTGTCTTTTACCTCCCTCTGCCTTTGAATGGACCTACTGAAAAGTTTCAGGTGTCCTGCCTGCTTTCCCTGCAGAGCACCTGAAGATGTCACCAGAGTGATCAGATCTGGCAGTCAAAACTCCCAGACTCTGGAAACATTTTAGAATAACATAATGAATTTGAAAGAAAAAGATGGTAGTCTAGTAAGTGGTTTAAATCCCTTTGAAATAAACATAATCTGAGGTTTTAAAAACATTCCTATTTCCATGAATAACATTTTGAATAAGTGTTTAAATATCTGCAAGCTTCCCTTTTGTAAGATTTTGTTTTGTTTTGTTTTATGTAGTAGCTGTTTTCTTCCTATAAGTTTGTATGTTTTGTTCCTCTTAACCATTGGAAATTTATTCTGGGTAGAGAGTATCACAAAGAAATCAACCCTGCCGGGGCGCCTGGGTGGCTCAGTGGGTTAATCCTCTGCCTTCAGCTCAGGTCATGATCTCAGGGCCCTGGGATCAAGCCCCGCATCGGGCTCTTTGCTCTGCAGAGGGCCTGCTTCCCCCTCGCTCTCTGCCTGCCTCTCTGCCTGCTTGTGATCTCTCTCTCTCTGTCAAGTAAGTAAATAAAATCTTAAAAAAAAAAAAAAAAAGAAATCAACCCTGCCTCCTGTCTACTTTGGATTACTGTGAACTTGACTATGAAAATCATCTCAAAAATCCTTATCTATAAAATTAATTGATCCAGACCTGCAAGAACAGTTGGCTCTATTCTGGTAAGTTGGGAATGGCTCTTTACAAATGACTTGCCAAGAACTGATAATTAGGGAAGAAAACCTGGTCAAGGAATTAGACTGATATTAGCCAAGAGTCTTGAGTTCCATTTTCAAATGAATCAAAATACGTACATCCCTTTCTTCCTCTTAAACTGTGTTTCTCAATCCTGGCTATATGCTGGAGTCATGTGGGGATCTTTAAAAATGATGATGCTCAGGTCCCATCCCCAGAAATTCTGATTTAATTGATTGGGACTGTAGCCTGGGCATCAGGATTTTTAACCTAATTACATGAAAATCTCTGGGGTTGGGTCTCAGCCATCAGTACTCTGTAAAGCTCTCCAGGTGATTGCAGCATGCAACCAGGGCTAAGAACCACTGCATAAGCCTAGTTCATCGTGAGCACATAAGTCAAGACTTAAATTATTCCTCATTGATGAATGAATCATGTACAATGAGAAATCCTGGGTTTTATTTCCAGTCTTGCTCCTAACTAGCTGTGCATTTCGTTCCCTTTCCTGTGTCCTGATTTACTTATCTGCAGAGCAAGGAAAATGGGTCTCATAACATCTAAGGCTTTTTCCCATTCTGACTTTCTTAAGTTTATACTAGTGGTTTCTTCCTATTTTAAAGCTACAACAGCCCTGAAACTTTTGCAGGATTTTGTATGTCAGACAAATAAAATGAAATAATAGTGCCACTATTCATCTTTGGCCAGTTAATTTTCACTGAACAATTCTAAAGAAAAAATATTTATCAACTAAGTACTAGGTGCCAGACACTGAACAAAATTAATATCGTTTCTTCCTTCTTTGAGTCTGTCGGAGATAATACAAGGAGAAGAAAAAGGTGAACAAATGAAAATATTTATAATTAGTAATAGATGTCATAAAAACAAACAAATCCAGTAGGAAGCTCATCTAGAATTAAAGTGGGGCAGGGCAGGGGAGGCTGCCCTTAAATGGGTGAGCATGGGGGTGGTCGTCAAGGTTAAATAGTGACCTTATAGGAAGTGTTAATTCACTCAACATTCAACAAGTATATATTGAGCTCTTCCTATGGCACTAAGTGTTAGAAATAGAGCAGTGGGGGGAAAAATTAAAACAAGAAACAGTCTGGGCCTCAAGGAGCTTGCATTCTGGAAGTAAAAAGGAGGCAGGGACAGTCTGGAGTCTGTATGTGTGTAAGAGTGGCGTCTGGGAGAAGTATGCATCTCAGGTCAAGGAACCAGCTCTGTGAAGATCCTGCAGACGGTAGCTGGATATCTCAGGAACCAAAAGTAGGCTTGTGTGGCTGGAGTACAGTGAGGGCAGTGAGACCTGGTTGGAGAAGCAGACTGGAACAAGATTGTAAGAGGTCTCAGAGGCCAGAAAACGAGTTAAAAAGGTTAAGTGAATATGGTTTAAGCAAAGCACCTAGCATTTGAATTGAGTCTGCTGAATGGGTTTAAAATCACCATTTTGGGTTAATAGCTTAACTGATGATTGAGCCCCACATTCATACCTCGATTGGCTGTATTCTTGAATCTGAAAATGCAAGAACTACTGCAATGTCTGAATATTACCCCAGGGCTGTTATGTTACCAGTTACTTGGTGGGGTCATGGCAGTAGTGAGTATGTGTGCATCCCTGGGAAGGGAGGGGTTGGGCCGGAGCCTGTCTGGATCCTTAAAGGTCAAAGATCTGTGACCCATGAACTAAGAGGCCTCATAAAAGCATTTGGGCCAACAGAGCTCTACAATAGCACCAAGAATATATTTAGTCATTTGTTCATTCATTAACTCCACAGTGGACATTAATTGAAAGCTTATGACCACAGGAGTTTCCCCAAAGAAGAGAGAAAGATAACCTATTACAATATAATGTGGGAAGTGTTGTGGCAGAGATGGGCCCTCAATGCTATGGGGACCCGTAAGAGAGCTATCGTCATAACTCACAGTGGTGATGGGAAGGGTCTGGGAAGAATTCCAACTCAAGTAACTTGAGTTGATTCAACTAAATGTTGAAGGGCTTTTAGGAGTTGGCTGGATAAAGAAACAGAAGAGTATTCTAGGTAAAGAGAACTCCTAGGGCAGTGGGATCAAGATGAGAGAGATTAAATGTCTCACTAGGGACAAAAAGTAGAGAGGTGAGGATGGAGAGGAAAATAAGGGGCAGGTCATGAAGGGCATTGTAATCCATGTCAAGGAGTCTAGAATTCATGCCGAGGCCACTGGAAAACAATTCCATAATTTTAAGGAAGGGAATGACCCATGATAACTTCAAATATGAATCATAATAATTAACATTGATTGATTTCTCATTGTGTGTCACACACTCTTTTGAGGCCTGTCATGTACAATGACTCACTTAATCTTTTCTAAACTCCTTTGAGTTAAGGACTATTATTAGCATCCTTTTTTTTTTTAAAGATTTCATTTATTTATTTGACAGGCAGAGATCACAAGTAGGCAGAGAGGCAGGCAGAGAGAGAGGAAGGGAAGCAGGCTCCCTGCTGAGCAGAGAGCCCGATGCACGGCTTGATCCCAGGACCCTGAGACCATGACCTGAGCCGAAGGCAGAGGCTTGACCCACTGAGCCACCCAGGCGCCCCAGCATCCTTTTTTTAAATGAGGAAGCTGACCCCTACTTAATGCAGGAAATTCTCTCAGAGTGGCTCAATTGGTAAGTGGATGAACTAGAATCCAAAACCAGACTGTTGGCTCCAAAGGCGAGCACATGAGTACCATGCTACCTACCTAGTTCCTTGTCACCAAAGTAGGGCTTCTGGACCAGCAGTGTTAACATTACCTGAGAACAGATCTTGGGCCTCACCCAAGAACTCTTGAATCAAAAATCTGAATTTTAACATTTCCCAGGTGATTTGTATGCACATCAATGATCAAGAGGCCTAACCCACATGAGGGAACTGGGCCAGGGGTGATGAATTGGAAGCCAAATACTCCATCCAAAGAGGAATACTATTCTAGCTCCTATTGATTGGGGAATGCCAAAATGTACTGAGCACCCCCACCCCTACTGCAAATTCATTTTTCACGTTTTGACAGTAGGGAAGGGATAAGGATTTCACTATTTTTTAAAAACCATTTTACTATTTTTTTAAACCATTTTTTTAAAACCATCAGTGTGTTGGCTGGCAAAAGATGTTTGCAAGTGGAATTTGGCCTAGGAGCTGCCAGTGTAAAATTTCTGGCTCATAAAATCTGAGAGATTTAGGGACATGGAGAAGCTTCTTTTCCTTGGGTCACTTTTAGTTGTTCTTTGTTTCTAAGATGACAACTATTTGTGAGTAATGACTAGAGAATAGGTCTAGGATTATGGAGCCAAAGAAGTCCCTTCATCTGTGTTTCATCTAGAGTTTTGGGAGCTGCTTGTGCTAGGTAGTGTTTATGTTGGTTTGGGGCCAGATCCATAGTTGGTAAGAAAAGGCAATTATCTTCTTGGTGTGTCTGGGACCTTACGGTGACAGAAGAAGACAACTTGTCAAGAATATGGGGGGCTCGATATTTTGACCATCGGTCATTGTCTTTCCAGAAAGTAATCAAAATACATATGGGTTTGGGAACTGCTTTCCATGGTACTCTTGGAATAACTGTATAGTGTTATGTCCTTATGATGTATGCTATAAAAAATAGGTGTTTTTAGTGAGGCTGCACTGTTCTCTGCCAAGAACCCCAAAGTAAGCTGCACAGATTTTCTTTTGCAGACTTATAGGTAGCAACGAGAAGTTTTAAGTGATAGGATATATATAAATTGTATTTTAGAAATATCACTCTGATGGGAATGTTAAGGATAAACTGGAAAGGGTAAAGACCGAAGATCAATGAGGAAGCTATTTTAATGGCCCAAGAGAGATATGAATGATATCCACCCATTCACTCAAGTCAAATAACTGGGAGTCACCTTGGACGGCCTCACTCCCAAAACCTTTCAGTCACTAAGTCCTTTAAATTCTACTGGATGTCCATCACATCCATTCCTTCCTCTTTTTAATTTTCTTTATTATTTGATTTCTTAATTATTAACATATAATGTATTATTTGTTTCAGGGGTACAGGTCTGTGATTCATCAGTTTTACACAATTCATAGCGCTCACCACAACACATACCCTCCCGATGTCCATCTTCTTAATGCCATTGCTATTTTCCCTATTCAGACCCATGTTCTTTTTCACTTAGAATATAGGCTGAAGTGTCTCCAGTCACTATACCCTACAACCTGTCTTTCATGTAACTGCCAGAATCTGACCTTTTCATTACTCTAAGTAAAAAATTCTCTGGGACATCTGGTTGGCTCAGTCAGTTAAGCATCTGACTCTTGATTTCTGCTCTACTCATAATCTCAGTCTCAGTTGTGAGATTAAGCCCTGCACCGCAGGGGCCTCTGCACTCAGCTGGGAGCCTGCTTCTCTCTCTCTCTCCCTCTGCCACTCCCCCCACTCATGTGCACTCCTGTTCTCTCTCTCTCTCTCAGATAAATAAAGCTTTTAAAGAAAATCCTCAGGGCGCCTGGGTAGCTCAGTCAGTTAAGCATTTGATTTCAGCTCAGGTCATGATCTCAGGGTCTTGGGATCAGCTGGCGGCCCGTGGGGGGCTCCCTGCTCATCAGGGAGTCCACTTCTCCCTCTCTCTGTGTCCATTCCCCCACCCCGTTCCTGCACTCTCTTTCTCTCAAATAAATAAATAAATAAATAAATAAATAAATAAATTTCTCCAGTGGAATATAAGCCCTCCAGTTACTGCACTGCAACTTGTTTCTTGCTGTATCTTATACTCATTCATCTTACTCATTATCCCCTTAAGCCTCAATATCCAGAGGAAAATGTTTGCAAAACTTTGAATATGGCAGTGTGTTTTCTTCATGTCAACATTTTTCCATTTCCCTCCCTTTCTCCTACCTTCTCCCCTGCTTTTTCCCCTTTCTGCCCCATTCAGAAAAACCTGTTCATCTGGTCTGTCAGGCTTTGCTGAAAACTCCACCTCATTGCCTTCATTAAGTCCTGGGAAGAATTTCTTAATCCCCAGCATGTAGCATCAGCATAAAAATAAATATTCTTGATAATTATTTATTGAATAAGTGAAAAAATTGGGCGTGTGCTCTTTCCTTAATTCATTAGTAGAAGAGTTTGGTGGTTGTTTCTTAATCCTACATCACTGTCTAGGAGAGCTTGTTCATGCCCATGGGTCACTTCTACAGAAGTAACTTCCAAGGAGGCTTCGGTTCTGGGTCCTTTATTACTTCCTAGATATTCCAGTGGGAAAAATAAGCCAAAAGTAGGGACGGTACTCAGAGGTTTATGACAATAGTCTAATTGAGAGGCAGCGAGAGTGGAAATGAGGGGACAAATTTAAGATACATCTGAGATATAACTTGCATCCAGCCCAGATGGGGGGACTTGCCAGTGCTCTGAAATTACACAGTAGCTGCTGATGTCACCTTCTCCCATGATGAAGGCTGACAAAGTGAGTGCTCACAGGGCTGAGGAAGGGCAAACATTTTCAGAGCACCACTCCTTTTCCCTTCCCTTCTCTTCTCAAAGTCGGTTTTACAGATGAGTGAGAAGCCAGTAGAGCTGGGAACTAAGAAGGAAAATGCCTGTTTCTCCTCTAAACCCTAGATCTAATCTTTGGTCTTGGGATTCCCAGCTATATAAGATCAAGACTGCTGAATACTTTCAGTAATTGCATGACATTAGACCAGAAAATTTCCTTTATCCCCTCTATTCACAATTTATGGCTCTTGGCAGACCGGTGTGCTGGATAGCTGAGTCCACCTCGATTTACTACCAGATCTGCCATCTCCTGGATTCCCCTTGAGAACTGTGGCTCCAGGACAAAAATCCCATGTGTGATCTGTCAGGTTTGACCACAGGCAATAACAAGGTTTTGCCTAGCAGGCTCCCCAGGGGAAGCTGCCCTCCCCATACCAGATTTGGTGCACAGCCAGTACATCTGGAGGGCATTGCAGTCAAGGACTCAGGCCCTTTTTGAGCCAGCCATACTCATATGCCTATCAGCATTCCCAGCCTATAGGCACCTCTATTTGGAGGCCTCTTTATGGCGAGGTGGGGGGGGGGGGAGTATTGTTGAGACACTTATCAAGCACTTCCACCAAGACTTTGGCCAAGGAAGTTTTCTCCACTTGGACTCAGTACCTTTTCACACCAAGCCCTTTCCCCTCTTCCTTCCTGCGGCCCCGCAAGTCCATAAAAAAGCAAGGGTTTTTGTTCAGGTTTCCTTGGCAGTGAGATAATATCCCCATCTGTGCTTCCATTTGATCCCTGCCTGGTGCCATGCCATGGGGAGAAATGGAACGCTAGTGCCCTGGTGACCCAGTGCCCTTCTCTTTTCCCTCTTGTTTATACTGACTGTTGCAGTAAGTAAATAAAAAGGTTTGCTTGTTATTTTCATTTTAGTGTGTTATCCTAATTGACCACTACAACACCTGGCAGTTTGGCCCACATCTGTTTGGGTTCCTTTTCTTTTAATAGGTATAAGAATATTCCATCCAAACTCCTTCTACTAAAGGCTCTGGGCTCTTGAAACAAGACCTATTTATTCTACATGTTATAGATTCTATTTTTTTTCACTCTAGCAAGATTCAAATATATTGAGAAAAAGAGAATGGATAATCCAGATGCACATTAGACAACATTAGCTAGAATATTGAAACCTCTAAAACAAAAGCAGTATTTTTGCTTGGCCTACAGAATAATGTGACTAATTTTGGCCAGATGGAGCATGATTATGAATTAGCTATGTGTAGACTAGATTCGAGACACTAAACAATGACCCACTACATTGCTTTAAATTACACAGATGAGGCTCTTTGCCCATGGTAGTTTAATTATTTTCTTGGAAGACATTACACTTCTTTATTCGGGAAGCCTAATGAATTTTATAATTAACTTTTCCTCTGAAGTCCACAAATGATGACTCCCCATCTGGACTGTTAAAGAAGAACCCACAGTGGGAAACATTACTGATGCGTGAAAAACTCAGGACAGCATTCCTTTGCTGACCGTTCCCATTTTTGCATGTAGCCAATAGTCGACTGAAGTGCTTGTGTCTCTTGCCCTGGGGGAGAAGAAGAGCAAATTTCTCTTACCCCTGCAAGGTCCATATCTTTATTACTTTCATAGTTCCTGGCATAGATTAGTACAGCATCACCTCTTGTCTGGATTGTTAGGAACTGATGCTTATTATGTACCCAGTTCTCCCTCCACATTGACATCTGAGTTCCCATTGACATCAAATACAAGCCTCCATTGACTGGCCAATGCCTTTAGGATCAAATCAAAACCCTTGAGCAGAAAACAAACACACAAACAACAAAAACAAAAAAAAATATGATGATGCTAGAAAATCATCATATTATATGCTCAAGGCATAATATCCCCGCTCTCCTTTGAACAAAATCCCTTCCACTTCTGTGTCTCTGCACCAATGATTTCTCTGGCTAAGCAAATTGCGCATGCTCATTCCTCTTCAAGGAGCCATCATACTCATCTTTTGGTACTAGATCAAATTTTAGTTGTTATGTTCAATACATTAAGGGCAGAAGAGCAAAATAGGAGAGAAGAAAGCTTGGGCTCCACCACTCATCCCTGAGAGTCTGAGTGACTTGCTCACCTTCCTTAAGCTTCTGTTGTCTCATAAGTATGTCAGCAACCTTTCCTCCCAGCGTTACTGAAGTATGACTGACAAATAAAAACTATATATATTTATATTGTAAAATGTAATGATTTAATATATGTATACATTGTGAAATGTTTACACAATCAAGTTAACACACATTTCACCTCACAGTTACCTTTGTGTGTGCGTGTGTGGGTTTGTGTCGTGAAGACATTTTAGATCTACTCTCTTAGCAAATTCCAAGTATATAGTACAATATTATTAACTACAATCCATCACGCTGTACAGTGGATTCCCAGAACTTATCCGTCTCACAACTGAAAGTTTATATACCCTTTGACCAACATCTCCCCATTTCCCTCAGCTCCTGGAGGCCACCATTCTACCCTCTAGTTCTATGACTTGGAGATTTAATAGTCACTGCGCATGAGTTTGTTGGGAGGGCCAATTGCAGCAACCTTTTTAAAGTGCTTAGTTCAGTGCCTGACATATTGTAAGTGCTTCATATGTAAATGTTAACTATTATTTCTATTTTTGCTGATATTTTCTCCAATTCAGTTGTATTTTAACTTTGTTATGTTTTAGCTAAAGTAGCTTTTACGCCTAGAATTATATTAGTTTGGGTGACTTGAATGACCAAGGTTATAGTCATTACCAATTCTAGTTTATTTATTCCTTAACATTTACCTACAGCTGTATCTTACGGAGTATGGTTGAACAAGTTGTATGGAACTATCATGCAGTAGTGATATTGTAAATTTAGTCTATCAAGAACTATTAAGCCAGGATCAAGTTTTTGTACTTAGGGGATTCTTAGAGTCCAGTCAGGTATTTTTAATACTTTGCATTGATAATAAGTAATATTGACATAATCAAATAATTTAAAGACCCTATGTTTGTAAGTTCTTTCTACCTACGTTCCCTATGCTTGATTAAAGAAAAGTATTTTTACTGAATTTATACACACAGGTGTGATCTTTTAATACCATTTATTTCAATTTAACGACACATCAGAGTCAAATTTATTTCTATTCTATATCAAAATGCCACAGATTTCATTGTGATTTCTAATCTAGCTTTTGGGATCTGACCAGCTCTTATATGCAAATACAGTTTTCTGCCAAGAGAAGGTAATAGAATTTGCAGTAAAATTAATTGTGAATGACTTGTTTCATTTTGAGTGTATACATGTGTGCAACTATGCCTTATTCATCTAAAATCACAAATTTAAACATGTTGAGAATAGAAATCCTCCCCCATTATTCCACAGCTTTGCAGTTGACTTTTCTTCTACAAACCTATAATAACCTGTATCATCTCACTTTTCATTTTGTATTACAATATTGGTTCACAGGGTCATTCTGTGTCCATCCACACTGACAAGTGAATGAATAAATAAAAATTAATAGATGAATGAATGCTGAAAAGACAAATTGTTTCTTTGAGTGACCTGTCCATGAATCAGACAGATATTCTCAGGTCAGTGGATGACATAGTAAAATGCAAAGTCCTGACAAACCATTGCACCTGGCCACCTGCCCCATATGCTCCACCCAGGTGAATATGATGAAGCGCGGGAAACTATGGAAGACACAAGGCCATGGTTGGCCTAAGGTCCCAACTTAAACAGGACTACCTGCTCTGGTACAACGACCTCAACAACCGAGGGCCCACTGAAGATCCTTCCTTGATTCACACAAAATCAGCAAATATCTACCCCAATTTCAGACCCATTCCCAAGACCTCATTCTGAGGAGTTCAGTTTGGAATTTGGCCACTCTTCTACTATTGTTTTCAAAACTGAATGATCTAGAGGTTATAGTGTTAAATGAAATAAGTGAGTCAGAGAAAGACAAATAACATATAATTTCATGCATTTGTGGAATTTAGGAAACAAAACAAACTAACACAAAAAGAGACAAACCAAAAAAATAGACTCTTAACTATAGAGAACAAACTGATGGTTACTAGAAAGGAGGTAGGTGGGGTGGGGATGGATGAAATAGGTGAAAGGAATTAAGAGTACACTTATTTTGATGAGCACTAAGGAATAGAATTGTTGAACTACTATATTGTACACCTGCAACTAATATAACACTGTATTTTAAATATTTGGGATTAAAATTTTTTAAAAAGTTAAAAAAAACTGAATGAGATAGGAAAGAAAAACTTTTTCAGGAAAGGAAATTGGATCAAATCTTTAACACCTCATATTAAGTGTGGCAATGATGACTATATGCATGGCTGTCCAAATAAATCTCACATTAATCCTTAAAAAACAACAAAATAAAATACAATACAAAGCCCTGAATGTTAGCACATGTACGATATGGTTTTACATTTTACA
The DNA here is from genome assembly GCA_004024625.1 of Mellivora capensis. Taxonomy (NCBI): domain Eukaryota; kingdom Metazoa; phylum Chordata; class Mammalia; order Carnivora; family Mustelidae; genus Mellivora; species Mellivora capensis. The sequence goes on along the minus strand of PISX010010441.1, from coordinate 13,016 downwards.
TGGATATACTGTGTGTCCAAATGGTATATGCATTGGTACTCTTCAGGTAATATAATTTAGGAAGAACTCATGTCATGGACAGGTGACACAAGAAAAGGCACTGTATAACAAAGTCTGTCATTTCAAACATTTTTTCTGTTTTTAAAGTCAAATTTTTAAATCTTCTTTTAATATGGATCTATGAAATGACATTGATGCTTATACTTGAGTACCCACAAGAAAGTTAAGAATCATCTCACCTTATATGTCAGGTTCACATAAATCCATACTCACAAGGACAGAGATCTGTGAAGGGAAGGGGCACTTAATCTGGCAGGAAATGGAAAATGAGCCCAGAAATTTTCTTCCCACCAAGAGTGTTTGGTAAGGGTTATTACATAAATATACTCCATACATGGTCCTAAGAAAATACTATTTTTTTAATGTCCACACATTTTAGATCTAGAAATAAAATGTAAACCACAAGAAAACTCAGCAGAAGATAATTACTGGAGAATACAAAAAGCATAATTATTAGGAAGGTAAGCCTGGTATCAGAGTTACCAGGCAACCAATCCCAAGAGAAAGTAACATGAAACTGGATTGGGAGATAAGGTCATCCAACCATCTAAAAGCCTGGGCAATTAGGTGTTTGAGGAGAAGTGGAAATGAACATGTTATCATTTCATGGGGACTTAAGAAAATTTCCTAACAAGTCAGCAGAAGAGAAAATGAAGAGAAGGGGATGATTTACTAGTAAAGCTATTATTAACCATTCCCTGGCTTCTCCCTACTCACCCTCTCTCCTCCAACTAAATTATATTGGTCCCTACTTGTCAACATCTGCAGAGCAATAAACTTTAAAATACTTTCCCCATCATTCTAATCTTGCTTACACATGAATAGGTCTTTCTAAGTGTGTGTGTGTGTGTGTGTGTGTGTGTGTGTGTGTGTGCCAGGAAAACAAATGCATACACATTTGTTTTCCTGGATATCGAGCTTAGGGTGTGAGGAAAGAGAGAAAATAGCATTCAAAGTTTCTGGGTGGGACCACTTCCAAGGGCTCAAAGGCATCAAAATCCTGTGTAGTTCCAGAATCTATGAGCAGCCCAGTGTTGTAGGGGTTCAGTGTATTGGGTGGTGGTTTGGAGTTGAGAGATAAAGCTGAAAAGCAAGCTGGGGCACACTTATGTCCTGTGGGCGGAAAACAGGGAGTCAGTAGAGATTTTAGAACAAGAAAGCCCTTTTATTTTTATTTTTTTAAAGATTTTATTTATTTGACAGAGAAAGAACACGAGCACAAGCAAGAGAAGTGAAAGAGGGAGAAACGGGCTCTGCACTGAGCAAGGAGCCTGATTTGGGACTCCATCCCACGACCCAGGGATCATGACCCGAGCTGAAGGCAGACACTTAAAGACTGAGCCACCCAGGTGCCCAAGAAAGCAGTTTTAAAAGTAAAGTTCCCTTAGCAACAATGTTCAGGCAAGACAGAATGGGTGTTGGGATTAGAAAAGTGGCAGTGGCAATGCCAAGGAGGAGCCTCATGCAGGACAGGAGCCTAAGGAGAGTGGACAGGCCTTGATGCTTCACTGGATACAGGCAGTAAGGGAGAGGGGTGGTACGTCTTCTTAGCTAAGAGCAAGAATATAGGCAAGAGTGAAAATCTTGCAATCCAGGACATAGAACAGCCAGCTGGAGCTGTCCAGTTGGCCGTTGCAAATAGGTTTCTGGAGCTCAGGCGAAAGGTCAGAATTAGGCTACTTTGTAACCCATGATGACACAGATGGAATCTGAAGACAGTATGAAATGGATCATCTAGAGAGGAGAGTAAAAAAAACAAAAACAAAAACAAACAAAACAAAAACAAAGAAAAGATGAGGCATGGAACTAAGGATTAGAAAATTTATGGGTAGGGGCACCTGGGCGGCTCAGATGGTTAAGCATCTGCCTTTGGCTCAGGTCATCATCCAAGGGTTCTGGAATCGAGTCCTGCATCAGGCTTCTGGCTCAGCAGGAAGTCAGCTCCTCCCTCTACCTCTTCTCCTGCTCATGCTCTCTCTCGCTATCTCAAATGAAAAAATAAGATCTTTAAAAAAAAGAAAAAGAAAAAGAAAGTCTGTAGGTAAAACAAAGGAAGAGAAGCCAATGTAAGAGAAAAGGATGGTCTGAGAAGCAGCAGGATACTAGAAGCAGGTCGATGGAGATCAAGAAAGACAATTCTGAGAAGCTGGAGTATCTCATGCTTCCAGATTCTGTATCCAACACTTAAAGGATACATATCCTTCTCCCCAGAGAACACATTCTCTGAGAACAATACAATTAAGTTAGAAGTAAATAACAAGAAGATAGGTTAGAAATTCTATATATTTGGAAGTTGAAAACATAAGTAAACTAGTATGTCAAAGAATAAATTGAATTAGAACTTAATGAATGCTTAAACGAAATGATAATGAAATACTATATATCAAATCTTGAGGTATACAATGAAAATGTTTCTCCAAGGAAAATTTATAGCCTTGCATGCTTATTTAAGAAATGGATAGAGCCTGAAAATTAATGAGCTAAATGTTTATCTCAGTAAATTAGGAAAAGATTGACAGAATAAAGCCAAAGAAAATAAAAAGAATAAAAATATAAGCAGAAATAAGTGAAATACAAAAAGACACCATAGAGTGAGTCACTAAAACTAAAAACTTTTCTTTAAAAAAATACAAATTAGGTAAACGTTTGTGATATTAATAATGAGAAAAGAAAAAAATAATTGGCTAGAATTGGGGACATATGTGCTTAAATAGCCTAGATTAAAAAGACAACAAGAGAACACTATGAGCAGTTTCATTACTAATAAGATCTAGGAATTAGGGGGGCACCTGGCTGGCTGAATCGTTAAGCATCTGCCTTTGACTCAGATCATGATCCCGGTGTCCTAGGATTGAGCCCCACATCGGGCTCATCGGGCTCCCTGCTTGGCGGGAAGCCTGCTTCTCCCTCTCCCACTCCCCCTGCTTGGGTTCCCTCTCTCACTGTCTCTCTCTCTCTCTGTCAAATAAATAAATAAAGTCTTAAAAAGATCTAGGAATTACTATTTTCTTCTTTCCTGTAATCTTGTTTAGGAAGCCATCTAATCCTTTATTTGAAGGACCCTAAGAATAAAGCCAGATCTACCAGCAGATTTCCAAGCTATTGCCACAATCACCCCCCTCCCAAAATGGGATTGTCACTTGAGATTAGCAGTTTTTGACTTTCAGCATCACCTTTGGGGCCCTCCTTGCCATATCAGTCATCAGTCAATGATCTTCCTTGGGATACTTCCTGTGCTTCACTCCAGAATTAGCCAGATGTCTCAAGGGCATACTCAACCCAAAGGGTGTGCGAATTGTTAGCTGTCTTTGAATGTCATGCTGGAATTTGATCAATTTAGTCCAGCTTTGCTATTGCTTTTTGATGACTCATGGAGTGTTACAAGGTTTACTGCTACACAATCTCATGGATACATGGCTACTGTCTTGCAATGAGAATACAAATTCAAGAAGAGGTTCTTGGAAGGATTCTTTCTTTCTTTCTTTTTTCTCTTTAAGATTTTATTTATTTGTCAGAGAGAGAGAGAGAGAGAGAGAGAGAGAGCACGCATAGGGGGAGCTGTAGGCAGAGGGAGAAGCAGGCTCCCTACTGAGCAAGGAGCCCAATGTGGATGTGGACTTAATCCCAGGACTCTGGGATCCTGACCTGAGCAGAAGGCAGTCGCTTAATCAACTGAACCACCCAGCCATCCCAAGGATTCTGTTTCTTCTGTGTTAAGCTAACCTGTGCTCCATGTTTGGGATTCTAGGATTGAATTCTTACTATTCAGATTTTTTTGAACTGCTGCCTTCAGAGGTACTAACCCACATCAGGTTTTGGTCTTTGCCACAAAGGGTGGTATAGATTTTCTTATAACCCTTAAACAACAAAACATTTGGTACCATATCTCTCCCTGGACCACTAGGGCCACACTCAGGGGTTCCAGCAAAACTTTTCAATACTTCCTAAAGAATTATGAGATAATTTTCTGTCCTGGTCTACATTATGAAGTAGCTAGCTTTTTCCTCACTAAATAAGAGAGTGAGAGAAAAAAACCATACATTTAATACTTGTTAGAACCCTTTTCTTGTGGGATACCGTACAAAACATTATCATGTATTTATCTTTCTATTCTGTGGATTTCCAGAACATTAGCATAAATGAAGTAGTTGGTCTACATTGTTCTAAGATCAAGAGAGATTTTAAGGAATTTTCTTGTCACTTCTCATAAATCAATTTGCATTTCATAATCATGCCTAGGAATTTGTGGGGCACAATATCAGGAGTAAGGCAGCTTCCATGCCCAATCCCAAGAGATAAATCCCCAGAGTCATGTCATCTCAGCCCCTCTCTGCCCAAAGGCTCTCCCTTCACCCAGATAGAACAGCCCCAACATTGTTGTAGAGATATGTTTGTAGAACAATACTGTAGCCCAGAGATTCTTCCTGTCCCTTTAAGCTTCTAAGAGACCCCTGAGGAGCCAGGAAAAAACTAGAAGGTAGGGATGCTACTAAACATCCTCCAAACCATAGGACAGCTCTCCATACGTCCAGCAAAGAATTATCTGGCCCAAAATGTCAACAGTGCATAGGCTGAGAAATCCTGGTGTACAGAATGTTTTGCAGAGACTTCATGTACAACACTGATATGGACATGTTAAAAAATAAATCATTATCCCTTTTTTCATCTACTCACTTGTTACCTGTCATTCCTAATCTGATTAATGGCATCTAGTCTTATAAATCAGTACCTTGGAAATCATTTTTGTCTTCTCCATCTCCCTCATCTGTGAGTCACTAATTCCCTTCCCATTCTATCTCCTAAATATCTGTAATCCTTTCTCTTCCCTCAGCTACCACTGCCTTTATGTGAGTGTAGACATCATTTAAGTTTGCAAATGTCTCCTAAATGGACTCTCTGCTTTGAGTCTTTTTTTTTAAGATTTTTATTTATTTATTTGACAGATAGAGATCACAAGTAGGCAGAGGAGCAGGCAGAGAGAGGAGGAAGCAGGCTCCCTGCTGAGCAGAAAGACGATGCAAGGCTCAATCCCAGGACCCTGGGATCATGACCTGAGCCGAAGGCAGAGGCTTTAACCCACTGAGCCACCCAGGCACCCCTCTGCTTTGGTTCTTATAAATGCCTCCAACTGATACTTCTTGAGTATTTTAAGATGGAAGCCCATTTGCATTTCTCCCACCATGACAAGATAAAGGCTGAGCTTTCATGTCTGGCTTACCATGATTATCATGCGTTTTATTATCTGCAGATCCATGTTCTGGTGCTCTTTTCCTCAATCTCCTCTCCTAATAAAAATCCAAAAAGAAAGAAAGAAAGAAAGAAAGAAAACCAACAAAACAAAAAGCTTAATGCTTCACACTTCTGTTTGTTGGACATGATGTTCCCCCCGTTTGAAATGCCCTCTCCACCATGGCCCCTACCAGTCCCTCTTGAAAATTTCCTCCTGGAGGGGGGAAGAATCTGTCTTTTTAAAACTCTGCTCTGTGCACGTGCATACTTCTGTTAGGACACATACCACCTCAGGTATAAAATCCCAGTTAAAAATTGAAATGTGACAAAGCAACACAGTATATTTTTATTCCACTCGGATTTTAAACATTTGAATTCCCAGTATATGAGGTGAAAAATCACAGTAAATTCAGGTCCTCCCTCTTTGCTCCTGGCTTGTGGTTAACTTTTGGGGGAGCCCTCATAATGTCTGAGTTTTGGAGAAGATGTAGGCACCCACACCTCGTCCCTATACACAGGGCGCCCTCAGATTTGGAGGTTCTCTTCTCAGTATCAGTGTCTTGCTTGTAGATACCCTCATCATTTTGCTTTTATGGGGTCACGCTGGAGCTTGAGAATCTTTCTGGGGCTTCCTATGGTCTCCCGGTATCACAGAATTATTCCTTCTACCGGCTTGCTTCCTACCCCAGACTACCTGAAATGCAGACACTAAATCATTAATCAGGGACGCAGAGGTGTTCCCAGTCCTTTAATCTTGTTAATATCTTACTTCAGAAACATTTCCTGTCTTGTGAAACTTTTATCTCAGAGGCATCTAACAACTTTCATTAATGGGCTTAGACTTTTAATGGGTTTAGTCACTTAAAAGCTAACGGCTCTCAAATTGTTTCTGCTGAGTCCTGTAGCATCCCCTACTTGAGGCAGGATGAAAAACAGAACAGAGTAGCTCCTAAATCTAACAGCCCTTTGGAAACACCTGAGGGAGCTTTTAAAATGGAAGATATTCGCCCGCAACTCTGCATAATCAGAAAGCTTTTTTCTTTCTTTTTTTTTTTTAACGATCACGAAAGATCAACGTCCAATTTTCCAATCTCTCAGTGGTGGGAGAGGGAAAAGGGGCAGGACTCCGCTCGGTCTCTTTTTCCTCAGTCTCCACATTTTCTTTTACCTGTAATGCTTACTCCCAGCCTCTTCTCCTCCACCTCCCGGCCCCGCCCCCTCCTTCCAGCCCCGCCCCTCTCTTCCTTAGACCCGCCTCCCGCCCCGCCCCACTCCTCTCCTCTCCCTCCTCCTCCCGGCCCCGCCCCCTCTTCCACGCCCCGGCCTCCCCACCTCCCCTTTTCCCAGGCCACTCCCAGGCCGTGCGGTCTCTTCCCTTCCTCACCTTCCTGACCCGCCCTGCGGTTCGCCGCGCGCCGCTTCCGTCGTCGGAGTTGTGACGTTTACGGCACGCCGGAAGGGGGGCCTGCGAGCGCTTTTAGAACTATGGCGGCGGTCGATATTCGAGGTACACTGTTACCCTTTGTTTCCTGCTTGGCTGGGGCCTGGTTTGGGGATTTTTAGCTCGCGGGGGCAAATCCAGGATCTTTTGTGAGGACTCTCAAGCGCTTATGAGCGGTTTCTGTGGACAGCCTAAGGCTCTAATGTGGCGAAAAATCGTTTTTCCAGGCTCCTCAGGGGTCTCTTAGAAGCTTCAAAACGGAGGGGTTGGAAGAAACTCTGGGCTTCGAGCCCTCAGACCTGCAGTATTATTGGAGACACGTAACTCTACAGCGAGACTAGGACTGTTCTGTCCGGATGAAGGGACGACCTTTGGGTAGAGATGGGGGTGAGATGACGTGATTTGGTTCATCTCATGGGATGACGCGTGGGAGCTGCCTTATTCCTGACCCTGCGCCCCTCGCGTCCTTGGACATGAATCCCTAAGATTTTCTTCTGTGAGTTTTATTTTTGAGTCTGCAGTACCTTCCATCGAACACCCAACAGTTACTGAGGGCAGGGATCCGTCCTTTTTCACAGCTGAATTGTAAAGGTACTCGGGTATTTGTTGAATCAGTGAATAAAGACAGGGAGGCACAGTTCCTTAGCTACTTGATTTTCGTTGCAGTTAGGCCATACATTCTCTTCTCAGCACACGTACACACGTCTTTTTCAGTGATTTTGGGGGGAAAAAAAGTCTAGGAATTGTGTTCTGGGATTCCAACGAGTGAACGAAGGGCAGTTAAAATACAGTGTGAAGCGTGAGAACTTAGTTCCAAACTGTCCAGGTTCCTCCAGGTTGGAAGTAACCTTTTATGAGAGTGAGAAAAATTTATGAGACAGAAAGAGTGTCCATGAATATCTTTGTATTTTTGCTGTTGTGATGGCTCCCACAAAACTTCTTGGCCTTGTATGAAACTCTTAACCTGCATTTATTTCCATTTGAAACTTTGTGTACTTTTCCTTAATGGAAATAAGAAATTTTGTACTTAGATGCGAGACCTCTCATCCCCAGCAGTTTAAAGAAAAAGGGCTTTCCTCAAAAGTTGTCTAACTGTAATAGTTCCTAATCGTTTTTACCTAGAGTTATTTTTGTTTGTTTACACCTGATTATTAAAGGGAAGTGTTTTGAGATGCCTTTTTCTAATATATAGAGATATATTAGAAATAGAAATATATTCTCATTTATATTTACCCGAATGTCCAGTGATCTTCACCATTTCTGTAGTGTTTTTATGTTTGTTTTTCAGAGAGTTTCAGCGTGCCTAATTTAATTACTTGCTGATAGAAAGCTGTACTTCAGCTATGTCAACATGTCCCCTTGCTACTGAAAAAAGGAACATTTACTCTATCAGAGTGTTTTCAGATATTTACCTTTCACGGTGTTTACTTAGATTTGGTTCAGTCATCGCAAAGGCTTTAAGGTGGGGCGTTTCTAGTGTGTTAGAAGAAAAATAAGGTCAGTGTGGCTGAAGCAGAGTGAGAGAAGTTGGGAAGGAAATGAAGTCAGAGAAATTGGTGACTTGATTGCAAGCCGTGATAATAAGGTCTTTGGCTTTCTAACTGAATAATATGGAGAGCCACCGGAGGGTTTTGTCCAAAGGGGATGAACATAATCTGACTTTCTGTTTTTAAGGATCAGCTTGGCTGCTAAGAACAGTGTAAGAAGGTAAGAGTGGGATTAGGGAGAACAATTAGAAGGTCATTTGTGTAATGCAAGGAAATTTGGAGGTAGTTGGGACTAGGGCGGTACTTGACTTAGTAGTATATTCTCTTAATGGGGCTGTGGTCCCAGGTAGTCCCCAAATGGGACAGATATATTTCTCAGCTGCATACCACTTTCGTTGTCTCAGTTAACTGTTTTGTAACTGAACATCCTTGGATTCTGGAGTATGTGTAAATCTATGTCCAATAGAGTAACTTGTCCTTGGCCCTCAATCATAAAAAATAGACATTTGCTGACTATTTTAAATCTGGTCCTGTGCAAGTGCCTGATGAGTAAGACACAGCCCCGGTTGTCTAAAAAGTCAAATTTAATGGGAACACATTTGTATTTCTTTGTTAAAATATGATGAGTATTAATAAAAGTATAAAAAAATGCTGTGAGAACACATTATTTCTGTCTTGCAAAGCAGAGAAAGGCTTTGTAGAGATACTGACATTTGAAATGAGTTCAACTAGTGTGACTAAATTATCTGCTAAGCTCACACCTTTTTGAGAATGAAAGGGATCTCTATTTTTAAAGGCATAAACTGGAGGTGAGGGGAGAGATACAAACCAGAACAGCCTTGATTAAAGCAGAAATAAATTTGGTCATTGAAAATAAAACAAATTGAATACTGGCACTGCCACCAACATCTTCATAATTAACATTTACTGGGTTATTACAGGGTACTAAAAGCATTTCACGTTTACAATCTAGCACATAGATAATATGTAGTATCTATACAGTACCAACCTTCTTGAAGTATTGTGTGGTGAAGCGGTTAAAGTAGTGCCTGGCACAGTGTTCAGAAGTGGTGAATAATATTCTTTGTGTTTGTATTGGTCTCATAGGCCTTACTTGCCTGATTTTTCATCTTTGGTTTATAAAATGGGGAAAATATGACAGCTGCTGATCAGAATACAGCTTGGTGAAGACAATTACAGGGAAAATACACTGAACAGTCACTTGGAGCAAAAGATATTTATGATTCCTTCCAAGTTCTGACAGTCTGATTCCACATTTAAACTCAGTATATCCAGGGACACCTGGGTGGCTCATTTGGTTAAGTGTCTGCCTTTGGTTCAAGTCATGATCCCAGGGTCCTGGTATTGAGTCCTGTATTGGGCTCCTTGCTCAGCGGGAATCCTGCCTTTACCTCTGCCTGCTGCTCCCCCACTCCCACCCCCTCAACTTGTATTCTCTCTCTCTCTCTGGCAAATAAATAAACTTTTAAAAATCATTAAAAAAAAACTTTCAACATGTCCAAGCCAAAGTCACTATCATTTCTTTACTAAATGAGTTATTGGTTCCTAAGTTCTCTGACTTTATAATTGATCATTCAGAAAATTGATTGTTTTCTCCCCAAATGTCAATTTCATCCTTATCTCTCTTTGCATTGCCATTGCCTTCCACCAGGTCCTTATCACCTCATGCCCATAACTGTTGACTCTTCATAATTTTGGCAGGTAGAATCTATAATTACATATTTATTCATGTCTGTAGATTATTCTTCTGCCTATGCTGAAATGATCTGTAATATTGTTACAGTTTATTATCAGTAATTTATGACACCATATAGACGTAGTTCCCATTATGTGAGAAACCTGTAATTGTCAAATCCCTTTTTTTTTTTAAAGATATTTATTTATTTATTTATTTATTTATTTATTAGAGAGAAAGAGAGCGAGCACAAGCAGGGGAGTGGCAGAGGCCAGAGGGAGAAGCAGGCTCCTTGTGGAGCAGGGAGCCCTATGTGGGACTTGATCCCAGGACCCTGGGATCATGACCTGAACTGAAGGCAGAAACTTAACTGACTGAAACACTCAGGTGCACCCACAAATGCTTTTATATAATTATTCCTAAGGAAATAAGATAATGTAAGAATGTTGCTTTGAACAAAACTACTTTAATAACTGGACTCTAGTATTTAAAGCTGAAAGTAATAATTATCTTTAGTTGCTTTTCATTAAAAAAAATCTTTTTCCAAATATGTTAGATATTTGGTTATGGCATGGTATTTATGATGAACCATCTTAATGGTCTCTGTTGATTATTTGATCATTCACATACTTCATCTGTTTGTTTTTTCCTTTATTTTACAACAAACAGCACATTTTACCTTTATAAAATTACTCTTTCTCATTTGATTAATTTTCCTTAGAACTGCTTATTGCCTTGGATTAGGTCTGACTTCTTTAAAGGTGCCAGAAGCAATTATAGTTTAGGAAAGGTTGAAGTTTTCCATTCTTCCTTTTTCAACTAGTATTAATAGGCATTTTGATGTTCATAACTTAGACCTAATCGGTTTTAGTACTGTCAGTGATATGAAACATTATTGCAATCAGTAGCAAATAAAAGCTCATTAATAAAGCTATCTAGTTCTATTTACTGTGTCTTTTTTTTCTTTTTGCATTTTGAAATATTAAAGAGTTAATTCTATTCTAAAATATGAAACTGCATGGCTGTAATTAAAGGCATTCTACTTCACTTGCTTCGTAACTCTTGCATCATTATCTCCTCTGTATTAATAGCTTCCTAACTTATTTTTGTCCCTAACTGGGAGGTCTCAAACTGGTGGCTGTGAATGTTTTCTTTGGAGTGCATTTATTTTTTAACATCTAGTCCCAAAACCCACCTCCTCCTCATCCTGTGAAAAGCCATTCCTGTTCCCTCAGGTAAGGGATTCTCCTTCCACTGTGTTCTGGTAACATATTTATTCATACCTTTGTTACAGCGCTTATCATGTCATCTTGTTATTGCTTTCTTGCACACTTGTCTGAGAGTATGTAGGTTAGGATTCATACAGGTCTTAAATTATAGTGCCTTCTGCATTAGATGCATAATAAATATCGGATTGACTTTTTGTCTTTTTTCTCATCCTTTATCATTTCGTTTTTTTCCTATAGATAATCTGCTGGGAATCTCTTGGGTTGACAGTTCCTGGATCCCCATTTTGAACAGTGGAAGTGTCCTGGATTACTTTTCAGAAAGAAGTAATCCTTTTTACGATAGGACATGTAATAATGAGGTGGTCAAAATGCAGAGGCTAACATTAGAACACTTAAAGTAAGTTATTGTAAGAAGGTTGCATCTTTGCCAATTAGAGATGTTGAAATGAATGGTTCTCTCAAACTATGGATAGTGAAGTACAGAGTAGAAGTTTTGGAAGAACTAGAGTTTGGGAGGGGTGTACAAATTTGACATGCAAAGGAATTATCAGTAGTCATAACCTAGGAATGCTCTTCTATATAATTTCATATATTACTGTCCAGTTATGATACAGCTATGAGGTTTAGATGCAGATCCAATTTGTGATCTTAGCATTGCAATTGTTCTCCACCAGGTGACCATACTCATTGTCTCTTTTACATCAAATTTAATGTCTTAAGCCCTAGTCTGGCTTATAGTAGATTTTTCTTTGTATGACGGAATTTTAGCTTGACAGTTGCAAAGTAAGAGTCTTCAGACTTTGGATGCCAAATAATTAAGAATTTTTTGCTATTACAAAACTTTCTGAAACAGTTGTGTAATACAGTTTTACATTTGTCTGCTAAACATCAGAGGGGTTCTTGAAATTAAATTCCTGAGGTAATTTTAAATAGCTTTTAAGAGGCAAATATTTACAACTATTAAGACTACTTATTTTTGCTTTTAAATAATCTGTGAGTTCAAAAAATTTGTAAGAGACAAGAATAAAGTTTTTGTTTTCTTGTTGAGTGTTGAGATCTATGGTCAAGACGTAAATGGTCTTCATGTACTATATTTAGATTTTATATATATGTATACATCTCAGGAAGCATTGCAGTATTTTGGTTGTCTTTTTTGAAATGTACACTCTCCAGTGTACTTTCATGACTGAAAATACTCAGATTTAAGTTTATTGTAGATTTTTGTAGAGAAATTTTGTTGTTTAAAAATAAAATTTACTTTATATTCTACCTACCTGGGAAAATAGACAGTTTTATTGGACAGCCAGATTTTAATATCAAACATAGGCAGTTTTAATTTGATTGACAGTGTTGTTCTACTTTTATACAATAATCTGATTGTTCTACACAATTGTTTATAGAGCATTCATAGATCTCTGGATGTGTGTGTTCTGTTTGTTTTTAGTCAAATGGTTGGAGTAGAATACATCCTTTTACATGCTCAAGAGCCCATTCTTTTTATCATTCGGAAGCAACAGCGGCAGTCCCCTACCCAAGGTAAAAATGTAAACTTCAGGCATAATTTTCTTCTTAAAATATTATGATTTACTTAACTCTCTGAGCTACATATTCTTACTTTTTTGGATTGGGTTCTGTTTTGGGGATCCCCAAGACCAAATACATGTTCAGTGCTTTGCTAAGAGGACTCAGCAGACTCAGCATATGGGTATGTTAGTTATACCTAAGATTTGTTATGGTATACAGTAAGGTTCCACAGATAGATCAGTAAGGGAAAAAGCCATATCAAGTAGGATCTGTAGGAATCCATGGGTAAGCTTCCCTTACTTTCTCTTCTGCAAGGGGCTATACCAAGTGCATCCTTTCTTCAGCAGCCC